>RJWT010018089.1:0-19038 GCA_004365215.1 Cuniculus paca
TCAGGAAGCAGAAGTGCATGCTAGACCCTAAGGGTACTGAAGGAAAGGACTTCAATAGATAAGACTCTGTATTCATAATTATGTATTAGTTGTTTTTCTCATTTGTGAAATGACAATTCAATAGCTCCACAAGTTTTTCTGAGGAAACTTGTTAATGAGCCACCACCTTTAAAGACATCCCAAAAGCTGCTAGGTATCTTTCATAGTTGAAACTGATTATGTGATACAGATGAACCTTCATGTAAACCTACAATTATCTACAATAATTAGAATGAAAATCTGTTAGAATTCAGATACAGTAAATAGACTGTCATTTAATTTTGTAGCTCTCGTGCTTGAATAACTTCATTAATAAGGTGATATTGATTTATAGAAAATCTTAAAACAACAATGCAGGAAAACCACTTATTCGGGGAGAGAGTGGAATTGCATTCTGTGGATACGGATTTTAAAATATGAAAATTCAATAATCTTTCCTGTTGAAGGAAAAAGTCTTGCACTTATGAAATGGTCCACATTTAAACAACGGAAAATCTTATGGATTTTTGGATTCATAAAAAGAAATAGTTTGAATAAGCTATTGTACATCTATATTAATAGAAGCAACCCTACCTCCTCAATGCTTATGAGGTTTCTGTGATGCAAATCTTCTCAGTTCCCCCAATACAACCCTTTCTGGTAGCAGTATGATGTGATTTAAAAACACAGACCTGACAATTAGCACAACTGGCCCCAATTCTGTCTGTGTCACTCATCTCCTCAGTAACCATAGCCAATTGATACTCGATTTCCTTATCTATTGAATGGAGAAAAAAATTCTGCAATGCTTATCTCATGGTGTTATGAAGAACAAATAAAAAAGATACATGTAACAGAGAACATTAGGAATTATTACACAAACATATCGCATTATCTAGTAAATGCAGGAGTTGGATATAACCTATCAGGTCGTTTACAGCTGACATCCAGGACCACTACTGAGTGACTTTAAGCAGCGTTTTCACCTTAGTTTACCAAGTCATGGGTTTTTGTTTTTGTTTTTTAATGTCAAATAACATTGATAATTTTATTATAGAAACAGAGAATGTAAACTGTGGAAGACCTAAATCTATAAAATTTGCTTTAAGAGTAGCAGATACTCCTGTTGCTGTTTTTGTTCAGCGTAGAGGTTTAGACTGCATACCATCACCAGCCTTCATTTGACTTCCAAGGAAATTACTGGTTTTCTTATTGCTGCACCCATCCTTATTGATTTGTCTGTTATTGAAAAGCATTCCAGCAAGGTTATATAACCAAACTTGGTTCCACATAACTAAAAAAGTCTTTCATTTCATGAAAGCTTTCAATAAGGCAAGCAAGTTTTTTTGCAAGTTCATTCAACATTTATTTGAAATTCTATTTGAAATTCTAGTCATTTACTAGGAACCATGCTGGGGACACAGCACACACTGAGCAACAGGTTTAAGGTAACTGCCCTCCTATTTTAGGTTACATTCTTTCAGAAATAGTCTGTGTGAAGAAACATGCAAAAGTGTGTATTCTTTATATGTGCAGTTTTTCATTGTACTGAAATATTAAGAACTCTTTTGTAACATTTTCATATATCTCACAAGCAGCATCATAGATTCTCTATTCTATGGTATTCATATTAAATATTAACTGCCAATGAGGAAATAAAACAGCCATTTCAAGATGTACAACTATAATTTTGCAAAGAAAATCAACATGGTGGATTTTTTTCAAGCACTTTAAATATTTAAAACATGTTATTCTGCCCTACCCAAAAAATAACAATAATACGGCAAATGTGATAGATTTTGTCACTCACTCCAATTCTCCTTTAATGCATAACTTTCAATGCCCACTTACAGTGGGGGAAGCATCATTTCCTTATCTACACTAGTCTGTGTCACTTAGCTTAAATGATAGGTTATTAACAAACAAAACACAAGTGAAGTCTTGAAAATCTTTGTGCTACTGGGCTCACTTTGTTCTACCTCTGCTATCACCATAGGACCATGCTCAGACCAGCATATCTCAAGGTAGTCATCTGGAACAGAAATGCTGCATCTAAGTTTCTCCTGACAAGCCATCAGGTGAGCCAGGACAGAGCCTCTAGACAAACTGCATATGCATGAGTGGGCCCTGCCAAGATTCCAGAGCAACCCAGCTAAACCCAGTGTGACTATTATAACCACTACATAACTAAAGCAACAAACAAGTCTGCACTACTGATAAAATAAAATAAGCATTAATTTTCATCTTATTTACTATTAAAATGATCACTTTCAATTAACTTTGATTATCTTTAATTGTTAATTTCACTTGTTTCTCACGTCTCACACACTCAATAAATTGGGTCCACAAAACAAAAATGGACCAGAAAAGGGGTAATTATGAAGAAGCTGAGAGACAGATAGGTTGAATTCAAGGTGTAATTCCTAGACGTGTAGTTATAAATCTGCCTTTCTCTCTACCAATGCAGAAAGTATCTTTAACAGCTTCATTAAAGTATAATTCACATAAAATAAGATGTACATAATTGAGGAATACAATTTGAAAGTTTAACAGATGTATTCATCTAAAACACCATCACCATAGTCAAAGACTGATCATACACATCCATCATCCTCAAAATGCTACTTCGATGCTAAGCATTGAGTCAGAAGCATTTTAAATTCAAGTTAGTGTGACATTATTGACACAGAGCTCTGAAACTTTTCTAATATTGTCAAATTTCTGGGCTTATGATGCAGCTCTGAAGTCTCCAGCACTAGTGAATTATGAACCCCAAAGTTAAAAGAATTGTTTGAATACTTTAACAAGGGAGGTAAATTACTGAATAATCCACAAATATTATTTATTAAATATCACCACTTTGTAACTTTCCAGATTGAGTTTCCCTGATGGTGTTTTTTTAAAAGCATAAAAATTGTTTGTTAGTATATTATATTAAAGTCAAGCACATCACTGAGGTCTTAAGTCATATATTTAGTTCCTTATACTCTAAGCCATTTTTTATTTTGCTTTTTATTAAACACAGCCTGCTATTGTCAAAATCATGTGTGTAAATTCCAGATTCACTACTTGTTAAGTATGTGATTTTGAGAATTTATTCAACCTTTCTGGGCTTCAATCTCCCATACATAAATTAGAAATAAAAACATCTAACTCGTACTGTTAGGAGATGAAATAAACCAAGTTAGATGAAAATACCAAGTGTATGAGGTTTATGGTTGATTTTACTAAATGTCAATTCACTTCCCTTTTCCTTCTTTCAAAACAAAAGGAGAGTAAAGTTGAAGGAAGAGAGTGGTTGTTTGCAATTTAAAGGTGGAGGAAGAGCCCAGCCTTTTTGTAACAGCTTTGGAATAGAAGACAGTCTCTATAGGATCCTCTACTCTTTGGTTGTCAAGTGAGATCAATAAATACACAGAAGAACAATAAAGACCCAAGTCATTTTGATTTCAAGGTGTCTAACACATTGAATTCAGCGATGTCAAACAGCACTATACATCTGTTGGATCTCTGTTCTAATACTTATATTACCAAAACTGTCTGACAATTTTCCTCAGAAAATATCATAAATACTAAATTACAGACTAATATTAGGAAATTTGGCTTTAGCAATCTTGTAGCCAAAAGTTGTGCCAAATTGAAACAGCTGTGAAAAACTTTTTATCAAGTGAGATTTAGTGAGAAAGAAGTCCTTTAATAGAGACTGTAGGAGTTACAAATAATAAAATTATGTAGTTTTATAAATATTTATTTTTTGGTTTTGACCTATTTCATTACATTGAACTTATAAAATTTATTTTTTCAATGTTTTGAAACTTGAAATTATTTCTTTAAAATGATATATGTTATCTGAAAATAATTTACCAGAAAATAAAAATAATTATGTTTTCATTATAAGTGCACATATTGAAGTCATGATCTTAGCTATAACTCTCTTATTATTATTCAAAAAACTGTTTCTTATTTTCTATAGTAATATTATTATTTGCCATTTCTGTAAAGTAGCCTGTAGTTTCCCTTCACAAGGCATTTTATGCTTAATTTGAAACTGCTGATACTGTCAATGAATTCTTCACTATAGATCATAAAAATTTTAATGTAAAATATTTATTGTGGTTGCTGAAATAACTCATGAGCAAATCAGGCTTACCTGAACAGAGGGTATTCTCAATTCTATTTTGCCCCAAACTTTGTTATGCTGAGAATATTTTTTATTCTATTTATTTATATTGAAAAGTGTAAATATTTCAGTCCAAATACTTCATATATAGGGCTGGGGATTTAGCTCAGTGGTGTAAGCACCTGCTTGGCAAGTGTAAGGTTGTGAGTTTGATCCCCAGTGCCAGGAAAAAATAACAATAATAATGATTCATTAAAAAAAGAATTTGTTTGCCAGGGATTTAGCTCAGTGGTGTAAGTGCCTGCCTGGCAAGTGTGAGGCTGTGAATTTGATCCCCAGTACAAAAAAAAAAGCCTCAAACACTTCATATATCCTCTAATTTTGCCCCATTCACAGTAATAATCATCAAAAATATTTTCGTAATACATTTATCACAAAATGTGTCTATAACACCTCCTGCTGTAAGCCACATCTCAAGACAAGGCAAAACAAATACAACCATACCCTAAGTAGAAACATCAGGGATTAACACTCTAAATAGGTATGGATCACCTTGACCATCCCAATCCCCTGTAGGGAGTCACTGATCCTTAAGAATGCTCCCTTGGTACATGACTCGCTTCCTTGTTTATCCCTGATGTGGTCAATTTTGCCTGAACAATTAATCTTATTGGTTGACCATAGTTCTGTCCCACCTCATGCCTGTTTGCCTTGCGAGTTCCCAGGTTTTCCCCATCTTGGACCCACCTCACCTCATGGTTTTATTCTATAAAAGTCTCTCAAAAAGCCAGAATCTTTGGCAACCCAATCGGGACCCCTTCTGTCTCTCTCAGACAGAAGCTTTCTTTCTCTCAATAAATATATCCTGCTTATAAAAAAAAAAATGTGTCTATAAAAATCTTTTTAATGTTGTGACAAATTTGCATGTTACAAAATCAATACTGAAAATAAATTCATCCAAAAGAAAAAAAAATTCCCTCAAAATGTTCTTCCACATTGAAATATTTAAAAGGAAAAATAAAGAATCCAAAACTGAAATCTAGTTCACAATTTATCATTGTTTACTTTTTCTTTATTGCTTACCTAGTAATACATTTCAATGCCCACTTGTCTGCAAGTTTGTTTAAAATAATTATTCATAAAAATGATTAAGGACTGAAATTTTTAGTATTCTGTTATTACATAATTTGATCAAGTATATTTAAATAATGTCAAACAAAATTTTAAAAATAGTGAAAAGACTCATTTTGATAAAATAACAACTTTGATACTTGGGTTGTTTGTCATGTACTAAGACTCAGACATTTTAAAATCCTGACTTATGACAGGCAGAAAAAGAGAAACTGTGCACTGCCATGACAAATATTTGCCTGCATTTAACATCATAAATCATTTAGTGTAATGACTGTAACTAATTCCTCATGCATAGTTTGATAATTTTGACCACTGCAGCTTCTGTAATAATTGATAGGACATTATCATTTTTTGAAAAATATTGACATACATGTATCATACACAAAGTCCAATAATATTTCATACACAAAGTCCAAGAACATTTCTACTTAATAGATTTTTATAAGTTTAATTAAATGGTCTTTACTATGAGACTGTGTTCTACCAAAATTTGCATGTGCTGTCACCACAAAAATTATTAACTTTTTATTTTTAAATGAATTTACAATAACATACACATTAACATATTTTACCTTCTATAAAATGAACTTTAAAAAGCTTTACTTTACTAAGATTAATTGATTTTCTACTAGAAACCTTCACAGCATTATTGTTTGTGAAGTTCTACTAACAATACATTGACCATTACTGCATCATTTTTTTCTACATACACAAGAAATGACTAAAATCAAAAATGAACAAAATTTTCAACAAATGTTCAACAAATTTTCAGTTGTAAAATAGAAAAAAATTCACTGAATAAATAGTGAAATAATTTAAGTGAAAGAAATTGCACAAAAATGATACACATTGTATGATTTCATTAATTACACATCTAAATAAAGCAACGCTATAGGGAAAGAACAAAGACTACTATTTGTTCTGCACTGGAAGTGAGGAGAGAGATTAACTTTCTGGGGTAAGGACACTGCTATTATCTTGGTGATGGTTATATGACTGCACATATTGAAAAATTTATTGAACTGTATATTTACAGTGATATTTATTGTATACAAATTTTATATTTATAAACCTTACAAAATGCTAATGAATGAAATTCATTTAGAAGACCGCTGCTTTTATCTAAAGAAAAGACATGCTTTAAGTACACCCCAGACACCTTCTGCAGAATCAGCCATCATCCTCAAGAATAGTCTTTTAAAATCAGAAACACATTTTTTAAAGAAAAAGTTCAAGTTTATTCAGTGGATTTGTGTAATCTGATTTAATGCATTCAGTGATACTGCCTCAAATGGGCATTCATGATCTATAAATATCAACATTTTTTCTAGTTGTACATTCATCACTAACTTTTTTAAGAAATGGGAATTTAATACTTCATTAACTACATTTTTCATTTTTGTGAGTGTATTATGGCAAAAGGATTTATTGTAAAAAAATTTAAATACCAACAGGATAAATATGGTCCGTATGTATTTCATATACATTTAAACTATAATTTTCCATAAGTTCTACTGCCTTTACTAACTTATAGCCTAGTAGCACCATGCCTCTCATGGGTAATAATATTACTGGGTGTGCATTGTTCATGTTGCTCTAGGAAAGGACATATAAACATAGATGTAGATATAGATGATTTGTATCTCGAAAAAGTTAGTAAGAAGATATAAGCTACTGCTAAGTATCACTGTATTCACTACACAGGCAGCTGAGAGAGCGTTAGAAAAGACCATAGTCAAAGTTATAAGCAACTAGAAGTCTACTAATCAAGCTTGGCTTTGTTTTAATGCAATAGTTAAGAGTACTTCAGTAAAATATGAAAACTCTAGCATAAAGATGGAAATGTGTTTCCCCCACCAAAATCCAGTAGTACTTATAAACAAAAAGGGAAAATAAAAGCCAGTAATATGCATAATACCTATTAAAATATATAAATCTATTCTTCTATACAAATATATACAAAGATATATAATCTTTATTTAAAAATGTAAATATAGGTCAATTTTATGAAATCTATTAAATTCATTCATTGCATTAATTGATTTAATAATAACCAAAGAATTTCTTAGACAGATGATGAAAAAGAAGCTGGTACAAGTGCTTACCAAAATGAGAATTCATGACAAATTCTCTTAATGAAGTAAAAATACTTAATATTCATCCTCCTGATTAAAAGTCAGAAAATAATAGAAAAAACAGCAAAACAATTTAAAATCAATAAAGTTAGAAACAAGAAGGATTTTCTTTATGGTCACTATTTTTTAACATTTATAAAATAAAGCAATTTTAAGGCCAATAATATTTCTTACCTGAAAACCTGAAGAAACAACTTCCAAAATTATTATAAAAAGTAGGAAAAAGTCAGAAAGGTGGTTGGTTAAAAAATAATAACCTATAGAAGTCAATTTTAAAAAGCTGATTAAATTTAAGAAATGGTGGAAGAAAAGATTCTACTTTACACAGCAATTATGAAGATAAACTTACCAGGAGCAAAATTAACACAAAATATGTAAGAGTTTATTGAGAACCTTCCAAAAATATGTAAAGAGTAGAAATTCTTGGTGAGTTCTTAGAGATTTCAACATCCTAAAAGGATCATTTTACCTATATAATATTGCATTAAAAATACTACTAGGATTTTTTTAAACCGAATCATCTAATATTTAAATTCTTATAGACTTCTAAATAAGTACAGTTAGTCAAGAAGATTTTGGGGAAAATAATGTGGAATGAAAATTTTAAGACATATTATAAAGTATCTATATTGTGGTACTGACACATAAATAAAAATAAAAGACAAATAATAGAAAATAGGGACATCTTTCTCAAATGAGAAAGAGATCAAGAGACAGTGAGAATAGAAGAAAGGAGAAGGAAAGAGAATAAAACAGGAATTAAGATGTGTTACACATAGAAGTCAACTACACACAAGGAATGTAAACATAATTTACTCTAAGCATGCACTAATAAAAAAGATGAGTAAATAAAGGGAAAAAGTAAAAAGTACAGAAAATTTACAAAGAGGTATATAGAATATGAAAATGTAGACATGTTAGATCATCATAGAGAAATTGCTGAATTGTTAGAAAAATAGAAGAGGAACCTGAAAAGGATACATTTTGATACATCAAACTCAATAGATGAGGTCACAGAATTCATTAATGAAGAAGAAAATTGACTATATAAAATGAAACTATTATAGAATGCATAGAATTTCTTTTTCAGTACTGGGGATTGAACCTAGGACCTTGTGCATACTAGGCAAGTGTTCTACCTCTAAGCTATTCCCACAGCCCAGGATATAGTTTAAAACTACTTTCAGAATAGAAACCTCTCTTACATACGACATGAAATCTAGAAATTATAACCAGAAGATTGATTAGTTCATCTATATGTGAATCAAAAGACCAATCAAAACTGGCAAGATATAAGCAATTCATATTACCAAGAAAGTGTTCATTTTTATATAATGTGAAATACTCAAAAGATATCAAAAAAAGAAATACCAATGTACAATTAATAAAAGACAGGAAATGTGAAAAAATGGAAAATGCTAAAAAGGAAGTTCAAATTGACCTTAAATATATTAAATAATGTTCAACTTCAGTATGCTAAGGCAGAATATTATGTCAATATTAAGCATTTAAATATCTTCAAAATATTATGTGAAAGATAATTTGTTAATGATCATGAGTATTGTACAGATAGACAAGGGTCTCAGGTGCTTATTAATTCAATATCCTAAAATCAGAAGCTACAGGTTTACTAGGAAAAAGTGACCCAGTCATTTTCAAATGACTGAGGTATAGCCTAACCAAAGCTTCTCTAAATCAATGTAACACCAAAGTTCTTTCTCATCGGTCTTCATTTCTTCCCATTGTTTGTGGAATCACAGCAGAAATGTTTACCTAGATGTTAAACTTAAAAGTATACCAAATTTTACCTTTTACATCATTGTCTTTACTGGCGGACTAGCCCCACTATCACACTTGAAGACAGTGTCTACTTCTTGTCAAAGTGGATATTTGGTATTTCAATAATATCTGAACTTCTTATATAGCTCTTACATTCTAGAAAATCAAATAAAACATGATCAAACTGATAAATGTTCTGATCTTAATTCCACTTAGTTTAGTACCTGAAGTAAGAAACTCCTCTGGAATGGCAAATACTATATGGTCTGTCCAAAAGACTTCAAATAACAAAGAAAACTTGAAAAATAATAGCAAGCTATGAATTAGGTTTAAGAGTTGGAAAGATATGTGCAGTTACTTCTTCCTGTAAATTTATTGTGATGAAAAGGTAAATGATTTCCACTGAAGGATGTCGACAGTACGTAATACTTGAGAATGTATTTTTTCCAATAAAAGCAAATTGAAAATAAGCAAAAGACTTTCAAACAAAAACTCCTACCAATGTAAAATTATAGTGATGTCACTAAAATTGCTGTGAGAATTAAAATGTCTTCAGAGGGTAATAAACTTCACAAGAAAACAGAGACACACACACACACACACACACACACACACACACAAACACATACTAATGTCAGCAAATTCTAAAGTATCAAACTATCAAAGAAAATGGATTTATTTTAAAAAATGGACGGTACATTTTGATGAGCAAAACTGCTTTGCCCAGTGAAAGTATTTAGTACTGTAGTTCCAGATATAAGTCTTCCATAACAATTTAAAACAATTCAGTAACTCTCTTTGATAAGTACTTTAAGCATAATATGCCAAAAGAAAAAAACCAGCACATCAGAAATGGCTACAAACATTAAAGTATAAACATTAAAGTATAAATCCCTTTTGAAAGAGTTAAAAACTGGAAATGAGATCACAGATTCACTCAATCTGCTTATTCTTGTTACACACACAGTTTGAAAGCAGAGTCATATAGTAGGAAAATCACAGGCTACAGTAGAAAAAGATCACAGGCTATGTGAAACTGAATTCCGAGCTTGAGTTCTGTGAATTTTAATTTCGAAAGTGGGTGCCGCCTTCCATCCAGCTGGATATAGTTTGTGGTAAGAAGAGGTAAAGCACCAGCACAGTACATAGCATCGTGTAGACACACTCAAGATAGTAGTCACTATTACCACTAGAATCTAATTAAAGAAATTGGTGCATAAACCATATGAAAATAAAAACTTGCCTACAATTATGTTTTAAAATTATGTCTGACTACATAATCTTATATAAATAGAAAACTAGTTGCCATTGAAGGGAAATAAAGTTGTTTAATACACAGTACTAACCTGGAAGGGACTTGAAAATTTTTGACTTAAATATATATTGAGCAAAGACTTTGTGTCAAGTATAAGCCTAAGAAATGAGAATTTTTTTTTTGAAAAAAAAAAAAAACACACTTAGGACTTTAAAGAGGGCACAGTTGAATGTTGTAATATGAAAGCATATAATTGCCAAACTTGTAAGAGTTTATGAAAGGACTGGATAAAGTCTGTGAAAGCACAGTGGAATTGTCACCTAACTTATGTACAGCCTCACCTTAGGTTACCTTTGAATAGATCCTGAAGAACAAAAAGAAACTTTGTCTTCAAGTTAAATAGGCATCCACAGTCATGAATGAACAGGGGATTTATGATAGGTACATCTGCACCTTTTTGCATCATTTCTTGAACTCTATTTGACTGTTTAAATTTTACTGAGAAGATTCTTCAATTGCTCCAGCTGCCAAATTTGAACAATGCTATGGGTAAATTTAAAGTCTCATCTGTTTTGTATGTAGGCTCTGTTTATACCAAAATGGATTAAAAACTTGGTATTTAGATGGTAATCAGTCCACATACATTGTCAAGGCAAACTCTACTCAAGTTGTCAACTCTATACTTTGCATCAGTACTAATTCTATGCTTTTTGTTGCTGGAATTTCTTCAATAAGGTTCACTAGTACCTAATCCTAGCATATCCTAAATTCTTTTTCTTCACCACAGATGTAATTCTGTGGTAGAACTCAGGAGTGAACAGCCCTAGAGATGAGTACTCAGGCATGTGGTGAGAAATAAATATTTTCCTTTCCTAAGAAAAAGTTAGCTCTCTGAGGGAAAAATAAAACATTCCTTAGAAAAGAGACACAGCAATTCTACTGGATTCTATGGGACATGTGTCCATGTATAAAAATATAGTTGTAAGAGATAAGAAGACACTTCTTAAGAGTCAAGGTTGATATTTCTTCTATATTATGCTTACAGCTGTAGAACATGGGAAGGTTGAAAGTTTTTATACCAGGCATAGATGGCAACATACTTGTTATCAAGACATGAATCTTTTAGCTCCAGCGTCTTACAATGACAAAGCAGTCTGACTTTAAAGATGCTCTATGCCCAATCTAATGAGTTTCCATTGCCCTATTACCTCTGTCTTGCCCCTATAAAATACCCTGAGATCTCTTTTTAAGCCTCAATATCATATGTTGCAGATTTTGGCAAAATAAATGGAATATTGTTGTTTCTATTACTACTCAAAAGTCATTTGTTTTATAAAGACCTCCCAAAGCATTTCCTCATAGAAGCTATCCCTCCCACATCCAAATATACCCAGCCCTTTGCACCTCCTGAGTCACTCTTAGCCATTTCCAGCCTAAATTGTGGTACTGCGTGTATATGTTTTATTGCCACCTTTGAGAGAAAGATAAGATATTGTCATGTATACCTATGATTCCACCACTCTGCGAGGCTGAGGAGGTAGGATCACAAATTTGAGCCCAATCTGGGCAACTTAGAAACTTAATGAAACCTGTCTGAAAGGGGATGCCAGTGGCAATAGCTCAGAGGGAAGTCCTGAGTTCAGTCCCAAGTACCCAGAAAAAAACCTGTTTACATATCAAGAAACCCTGTGTAACCTTCCTTTTATGTAAACAGGAACACTCTATCAAAAGACTGATGCTAATACTCTGAAAATATCCCTGTATCTCTCATTTGACACCTAGATCAGAAAATTAAGAGTAACAGTATAGCTGACTAGATCAGGTTTAGTCATCACCAGATATAAAGAAACTCAGTAAATTGGCTCCTAAAGATTCCAGATGTAAACTAAGCCAAGGAGCCTGCATTCTGAACTATAGAATGTGCTCAAAATCTTCCATATAGAAGGACAAGTGTGAAAACATCAGATTTTTTGTGGCGTACACAAGGGTATGGAGACGGCAACAGTGGAAGGAAGAATTCTAAGGTGGCTCCCAAGATTGCACCCTCCTTGTGTATACACCGTGTACTTTCTTCCCTGCCACATGGAGGAATGCAAGAACGTGGTGGATGTAGCAGAAGTTACGGATGTAATTCAAGACCCATAAAGAGTTGATTTTGAATTCACAAAAATGGTGACTATCATGAGTGGGTCTGACTAAATCATGGGAATTCTTAAAAGGTAGAGCCACCTGCCAGATTCAGAAGTAAGTTTTCTCTTATGCGAGTGCATATAGGAAAGGCCATGTGACAAAAAACTGAGGGCAGCCTCTAGTGGATGAGAAAAATTCATAGCTGACAGCTGGCAAGAAAACAGGAACCTCGGTCATAAAACTGTACCTCTGCCAACAACCACATGAAGTTAGAAGAGAACCTCAGGCCTCAAATGAGACCACAGCCCCAGATGCCAACTTGTTCACAGTCTTGTAAGGCTCTAAGTAGGCAATCCATCTTATCCATGCCTGGATACTTGAACTACAGAAAAGGTGATATAATAAGCCACAGAATTTACGACAATTTGTTACAAAGAAATACAACATTAATCTGATATAAAAGCCTAGTTAATAACCAAAGGAAAAAGAACAAAAGAAACTACCTGTAGCATACAAACAACAAAACAAACCATCAAAGTCTTTATAAACTTCCATTGGTTTATAAATATCTTACTCTAGAGAAGTAGATATTTTCCTGAATGTATTCATGCAAAAGACTTTTATAGACAGACCCATATCTAATAGAGTTCATTATTTTTCATTGACTAAATGCCTTTGATGACATGCTGCCAACCACAGTTCAGCAAAGACTTAGGAAGTACTCCACTGTCTCAGTTTATTCTTTTCCCTTTTTCCAATATTACATAATTACCCTTTTCCCTGTCCTTCTAATGTTAAAAGAGATTTATGTACCTTAGTAAAAGCATAAAGATGAAAAGAAAAGTGACTGAGAAGTTCCTCTGTAAAGGAAGCATTTCAATTTTAACAAATTTCTTTAGACACTTGTGAGAAGGCTATATAAGTGTACATAACACTAGTGAGTTTCTAAACCAATATTATTTTGAATATTTTAATGGGCATATCCTTGATGGAGCACACTGGATTACAAACTTCCTTTAAAACTTAAATCTCGTCTTAGTAGCTTCAAAGGAGAAAAAGTATTCTGGCCAAATTCTGATGTGGCCAGGAAATGTAGGCTAATGCACCATTACATTTGAAAATGGACACTTCCCTCTAAAAGTTTTATGTCTTTCAAAAAAGAAAAGTGTGTTTTTCCCAAATGGTACCTTATAACAAGTATTTGTACTAAAATTTTATTTTTAAAATATGTTCTTGTGTGTTTTCTTATTATAATTTTTCTTTGTCCAGATTAATGTTCATGTACTTAACACAAAAGTCTACTCAGAAAGATTTTGAATGCATTAAACATATTTTTCTAAAAAGATCTATATAAGAGTGAACCACACATAAGTCATGATGGTAAAATTATGTGGCTATGTGTGTGTCTTAGAGTGTTTCAAGTAAGAAATGTCACATGAAATTCACTGGAGTTACTTTTCTCCTTAAATGAAATGTACATATTCAACATTTGAGTATTTCTTGGTTTTTCTTTCTCATTGTACTTCAATCAAACACAAATTAGAACATACTTTAAATAAGTATATTTCAGTTATAATTTTATATTTAGACATACTTTCCAGTAATGTTTACAAATTATATTGCATATCAGAAAAATAGTTTTAATTAAAGGTCCACATTTGTCTTTCTATCCTGACATAGAACTCACTGCATAAATATTAAAAGGAAAAATATTATATTATGTAAATCAACAAAGTACAACTAGATGCTAAAACACATTAACTTCTTTGATGTTGTTCTGTGATACTGTCACAACAGAAAAATTAGTTAAGATATGTGGTATGCTTTTATATGTTCACATATTTAGTTTTTTCTGGGAAGAATTTTAGGTGATGTCTTAAATTATCTTATTATTTTCCATTATGTTATTAAATTGATAAGGATAATATTAATAGTACACACACTGATTAGATGAATGACAATTTGCCAAGGTTATTGTTTACTTTCTTGTTTTTAATTAGAATTGTGCAAGATAAGATAAAAAGAAATAAGCATGACTATAAAATATACCTCATAAATACAGCAGAAAAGACACAAAATCAACACATTACATGTTGAGTCTACTAATAATATTCATTTCAGCATATTTTATATGTAAGTGGGTAGAAATTTTTAGAACTTAAAACCTACAAATAATTTTACCTTACAATTAAAATAAATGCTATGCAAATAAAGAGAAAGAATGTTGATAAGGAAAGAGTTTCCAAGATAAGTAAAATTTTACCATGTAAAATTGTGTCAATAAGAAAAGATGCTAATAAGATAAAATAAATATTTAGCAGAAAAAATGGTTTACCTATGATTTTAGATATAGCAAACTTGTGGCCGAAAGTTCGCTTTAGGTTTTTTCTTGAAGTTGCAGACTGTTTGAGTCATCACGCAATTTTTAAAGAGCGAATGAGAAAGGTGAATTCATTTTCATTGAGTGAGGCTTCTTGGAAGGAAAGATAGTCATTAAAAATTGTAAACAAAATCTTGCCAAAATCAACCTTTATGTTACTCATCATTACAAAATGTGCTTCACTGATTGTGGGATTCTACGCAAGCAGGATCTCCACAGGAAGGCTCAGACTCTGTGGAGCACAGGCCACAAATGGCTTCCCAAAGAATTTTAGAATGTTTTGTTGTACTAAACATTGGTATTTGATGTGATTTTCTCAAATAAAGATTTAAAACTTCTAATTTTCTATTTGTTAACAATCATGTGCTCCTAAAAATAGGAAAAAAAAGTGATTCACATGAACATCCATCTCTTCCTACATGCACTCCTGCTTAACATGTTCTGGTGAGAATCAGGAAGAGGCCAAGATAAACTCACACAGATGTTGCAAAGCCCCTTTCATTAGCAATGATATTTAAATGTATCTCTGCAGTAGTTCCCAGGGTTCTGCTGGGATGATTCAGTACACACTGCACTCTACTTTAAATGACAATGAAATAAGCAATTACCATTTTCCAATTACCTCATTTTCTAGAAACACTTTCCAGATCAACATGTAGAATACTTTGGTTTCCTATGTTCAAATTGAACTACTATCCACATGAAACTGATCAGTTTCTCATTAATAAATGGTAGTACCCACAATCATGTGTGGTTAAAGACCTCAGTGGTGACTTTGGTGGTGCTTGGGTGATGGTAGTAGTGCCAATGCCAAGGACTTGAACTTTTCCTGCAATTCTTTTCCTTATTATTATCTACAGAAGACAGATACCTAACAGCAATGCTTACTTCACTCATTCTCTCCAAGTAAAATATAAATGGGGAAAGAATGAAGTAACCTCGTGATAAAAACCTGAAAGAAGTGACCAAAGGACCACATCAGCCATGATTAGGCTGAATGTGAAAGGTAAAAACCTGAAGAAAATCAAAGTAAGTACTTCATTTCTGTTCCATATAAACTTGCCCAACTATTTCCAAACATCAGAAGCCAAGACTTGCTTCCCAACCTAACAAAAGCTTGTATACAGACAACTGGAGTGGAAATGGAACCAGATGTACTATTTCATATCAGCACAAAGATATACACAGTCATATTAAGAACAATGATTCTTGAAATACTGAGAAAGCTTATAAACAGGATTGTGTGGTTCTTGAACAATAGATACAAAAAGGGAAGAGAACACACAGAAGCAGCATAAGCTAAGAAAAAGGTGGCTATTCTTAATGGAACCAACAGTGGGCATTTGTTAGGGCGGGAGTACAGGACCTATTTATAGGACTGAAACCTACTGAGGAGATGCCCCAGGATCAAGCAGGGAGATCGAGAAGCCTTGACAGAGAGGGGATCTGACCGTGGTCCTGAAAGAGAACCATTTGCAGAGAATTGTGAACACTCGCCAGGCATCCACACACCAGTTTTTCCCCCACTCCAGCTTAAATGAGCAAAATATCCACTAATATTCGTCCTCAAAAAATGGTAAAACTTTCTTTCATGATCAAGTCAGCCTTTATAATACCCAGCCCCTCCTTCCTAAATAGTCTGTCGTGGAGTGTTAGGCGTGCTGTACCACCTAAAAAGCAGAAACGAAGGTTCTGACAAACTCACACTTAAAAGTCTACAGAAAGCTCACACTTAGCAATCTTGATTCTATTCTACATTTCTTAAAGTCAGATAGGAAATCATGCCTATCACATAAACCTCTCGGAATGAAGCTCCATTAAAGAACACTCCAAATTCTCTCACCTCATCCAGGCAGCCTGGAAACTCTAGGAAAATAAGGTACACAATATCCTAGTTTTCACCTTTACACCACAACCAATTCTCTGAAAAGGTACCAAAAATATAAGCTCCATGGTGCACGCACGCGGCGCCGGTCTTTCGTAGGCTGCTGTCCAGCCCTTAGAAACCCAGGAAGTCCAGAGAACCAACTACACCAATCCAAAGTGTTAACAGTACACCGGATCACGGGAGGAAAAAAATAAATCTCCGCACAAAAGACACCTTGTCAAAGAAAAGAAGGGAATTCATCCTGCTGGCTCAAAATTGAAGGTGGGCTCCAAAGTAATGTACAAGAAAAGAAACAACATTTATTCTCCACAATGCCATGCAACTCGCCCAAGTGTGAGACTTACGTGTTCCGTCAAAACGGGTGGCGATGGTGTCCAGGAAGGTGTTCTGGGGCGCCAGCAAGCCTTTCATGACCGGCATTTTTCCAGCGCGGTGTGAAATTCTCCATCAAAGTTTGTCCAGAAGGGTGGCTCGAGAGCAAAGTGCCGGGGAGGGAGAAGGGAGCGCAGCGACGGCGGCGGCGGCGGCGGCGGGGGCCGAGGCAGGGAAGGGGGAGGACGGAAGCAGCCAGGGAGCGAGCTCAGCCGCCGCCGCCGAGGCGGGAGCAGCCCCGCGAACGCTCCGAGCCCGCCCCGCACCTGGGGCTCCGCCGGGCGCAGCTCCCCCGCCCGCCCCTTCCACCTCCGCCGGCTGCCGAGCCCCAGCGGCCCTCTGCTCGGCCCCCACCGCGCCCCCCGGCCCAGCCCGCGGTGGCCTGGGGCGCCGCGTCCTGACCGGGGCCCTGGGGTCGCGCCGGCGGGGGGCGCCCGACCCGGGGGAGGCTGCGGCGCTGAGCCTCCCAGTCTCCAAGGGGCGCGGAGAAGCGCGAGAGCGACTCCCGCCCCCCAGGAGCCAGTGAACAAAGACCCCTTTGTTCCCGCTCGGTCCCGCTCCCTGGGAGACCGGAGTCCCGTGGGTGTGGTGCGGCTGGAGGGAGGAGACAGGTCGCTGCAGGTAACCGGCCTCCGCCTGGAGCTGGGGCGCGGGGGGGGGGGTGTCCAAGGGAGCAGAGGCGGCCTGGGGCTCCGGGGGAGGCGGCCCCTGCACAGTGCACCTGCCCTTGTGAGTTCCCGCGACAGGGCCGGGCAGCTCCAAGTTAGTTGCACCCGCCCCTTTCCCCAGTCGCCGGGGTCTTTTTAGCCTTGACAACTGGCCCAAAGCGCTTGCGTTCTCAACCTCGACTTCCCGACCTCTACCTAAAGTGCAGCTTGGGTCACCCTCCCCTAATTACCAGACCCCTGCCATCACCATCTCAAACTAAAAGAAAAAAAAATATTTAATGGAAATGGATGTTTTCCCACTCTCCTGTGAAATGTGAATAAAGCATTTATAGAAAAGTTCGCTATTTTTATTGATTTGCAAAATACCATGTAAGTAAAAACACTAAGATTGTCTTGCAAAAATAGCTTCAATTGAAATTTCGCAGCCTGCCTGCCACCTCCTCTACTCCAAGTCCAATAGCAAGGCAGCCCCCAAACGGACACCTCGGAGCCGAAAGGCTGGCCCGAGCGAGGCCGGGAACTGCAGGTGTCTCAGAAAACGAAAGCGGTGCCTGCCCGCTGCCTCCCGCGGACGCGAGTCCCTATCCACCCGCGCTCTCAAAGAAAAGTCGCCCCAACGCAGGCGTGCACGGAGAGGCACACTCGGTGTCCTGGTAGTGCAAAGCACCCCAGAAGGCAGCAAGGTGTGCGAGATAAGTTGAAAACCCAGGGAGAGAAGAACAAACGTGAGCCCAGGTGCTGGTGCACCCGGAAGGAAAGGAGGGGAAAGTGAACAGGTGTCTGACTGCGGCGGCGACAGCCCGTTTCCAGGCGGCCCGGGACTCCAGCGCTGCGGGGCTGGAGCGACTGCCCTTCCCCCAACTACAGCTACCTGGGGGCTCCTCGGGCGGAGGAGAGACCCCGAGGGTTTCGTCACTGCTGCCCGAAGCTCCGGGAAGGTGGGGCGGGGGCGGAGACAAAGCAGGCATCCCCTTCTCCCGCCTCTGCGCCCACCCCTCTGGTGATGCACTTCCTGCGGCCGAGGATTCCCTTTGTGTTGAAATTCAAGATCCGGCAGCGCGCTCCGTCAAGGGGCGAGGACACTCCCCCGAGGCGCCGGGATTCCTGAGTGGGCTGCAGTCCCCACGATGAAGCCCTGGAGGTGGGGTCGCTTTGCCCT
>RJWT010018090.1:0-19037 GCA_004365215.1 Cuniculus paca
CCAAGACAGAGTGGCACATGGCAGAGGGGCAACCATTCATGGCAGCAGAAGACAGCAGAAACAAGGGAGGAGAGACAAGCCTCTTTCTGTTCCTTATATTGTATGCAGGCTACCCATCTTGGGGCAGGTATACACTCTCACCCTTAATCCCAGGTTTAGACCACTGAATTAATCACAAATTCTAGATTCAGCCACCTCTGCCAAGCACCTCCTCCCCATGACCACATGAAACTTTGAGGGTACATCTAGACACAAGCCATAACAGAGTGGGAATATTTATTTTGTGCTATTATATGTTGGAAATGTTTAGTTTTCTTCACATTTTTACAGGAACTTGCAGCTAAGAGTTTTCCTTATAAATGTCAGAGGAGTCTTTGGACTTAGACTTTTCAGTAGTGCTGAAATTGTTAGGACTTTGGCAACTCTTAGAGCTGGACTAAATGCATTTTGCATAAAGGAATGTATGTATTTGAGGGGCCAGGGATGGAATGTTAAGCTTATAACTGGATGACCCCTCAAAGCCTTATGTGCTCATAGTGAGGCTTTGGGGAGGTAGCTGGGTCATGGGTATGTGATACTGGATTTTGGGTGTGATAATTGGATTAGTTCATTGATTGTTTTGGTGTAGTTGTGGGCGATGGAATTACTAAAGAGGGAAGCCCCACATTGGGTTGGGTGGCACCAACCAGTAGGCTTGTAGCCTAGATGGATTATAAAGGGAAAGGAGGAAGGGAGGCTCCTATAAGCCTGAAATAAACCTTTTATCCTTTAATTTGTGAATGTCAGGTAATTTATCGCAGCAATGAGAAAGTAACAAAAGCAGGGCTATTCTGGATGCTCAACCCTTCCCTGTCTATACACAGAGGTCAGGTCAGAGCTATGTCCATAGAGAAGTTGCCATGACCCACTGTCCACTCTGTAGCACCTGTGTGATAGTAGGCATTAGATAGACCTTTTAGATCTAACATGCTTTCCTGGGTTCCCCTCAAGATGGTGCACATCTCCTCCTCTTGCAGATGTGGAACCAGAGGCTTGGCAAGATGCGACAAGGGATGGGACAGCCTGCAGGTTCTGAAGCTGGGCTCACACCTTATCCTGCCAGACCCTAGAGCCTAGACCAAGGTCTCTTAAGACCTTGGTGCATACCCTGCCTACAGTGGCCACAGCCATGGCTGAAGCTCAAGTCAGCACATATGCCCTTCCACTCTACAGTCTGGGCCTGATCCAGGCTCAACTCACCATGTTAACCCCAGGCTCTGGCCTTGCTCTGCCTACAACCCACACCCAGCCCTGGATATGCTGGGGCCCTGCCCAGCCAGAGTGCTGGGGATAGCAATGCTTACTTCCCAACTCTCAGTCCTAGAGTTCCAGGCACCCCAGAGCTTGTTTTGGGCTTCCTGTGCCCTCAGTGAATGTACCATATAGGCAGTGGTAACACTAGGCCAGGCTCTTGTGGCCCAGATGCCCTGAAGGGGAGAGCAGAGTCGAAGAACCCTAGCATATGATGAAGTTCTCCAGCTGCGGGAAGCTGGGCTTCATCCAGCCTTGGCCCTGACAGCCGAGAGCAGCAACTGTGCTGGGCCCAGGCGACTGAGAGCCCTCCTGGGTCCTTATCCCACACTCTGGCTCTTCTCGATGAGAGCCTGACACAGCCACTGCTGGGTCAACTTGCATTTGTGGGAAGCCACAAATAATGGCCACTGTTCTCATAACTGACTGACAAATGTCAGCCCAGAGAAAATAGTATGACATTTCAAAGGCCTCTGGTGGGTGAACGGCTCCCAGATAATAGCATGCCACTGTACTTGGAAAATACTGAGCTGTGCCATGGAATTGAGTTAATCCCTCATAAAAATGAAAAAAAGAGTTAACTCCTCATATGTTCTGGACATCAAGGTGCAATTTGTTAAAGATTATCCCTAAATACTATTGAGATGCAACTAGAGAATAAGTAGAAGGCTTATATAAAAAGAATGTTTAAAACTAAAAACATTTATTGATAATTCAAAAATACATTTGAAGGAAAGTCACAAATTATATAGTCTCCTGGTGACTAGGGATTATGACCTGCAGGGTCACATAGAGACTGAGTGAAGAAAGGTGACTGTTCCAACTTTGGGGCGAGGTGTCCCACCTTCTGGGCCCCCCGGAGAAGAGGGTGGGAGAGGATGGCCTGTCTCTGTGAACTCCACACGGTTTGCTGGAAATAGGTTTCAGGACGGTATGACAGGGAAGCCACAGCTGAGATGAGGCACAAGGTCCTCCTGCCCAGAGGTGGCTGCACCCCCAGCCCCCTGCACAGCCCCGTGACAGCTGAAGGTCTCATCTAGAAGCTTGGGGCTGAAGAGGCTTCCCATGCTCTGTTCTCCAGTATGTGCTGTGGGGACACAGGTTTCCTTCAGCCTCTTGCATGCTCTCCCAGCCCTCGCCAGGAGTGCTCAGGGCCAGGACAGGATCTGGCTCAGGGCAGACACGTTTCTCTTCTGCACTTCCTCCAGAGAGGCTTGCATGGGTTCTGCAGCTGCAGCTCACAAACAGATGTGTCCAGGCGCCAGGCGCACTGGGCTTTTGTCTTTCTCCATTGCACTGGATGTAGCACTGAATCCGATGTTGGCTGGTGGGTCCCTCATCTCAGTACAGAAGGTTTTTCTGTCCCTGGTTGAACAAATCTGTCAAAAATGAGAAAACAGCCCCTATGCCACCCATGTGATGCCTTGCCCATCTCCCACTGATACCTGAGGAGAGTGAAACTTGGTCTCACAGCCCTGAGAATCTTTACCCAGGAGACCCCACGGCTTCTCCTGGGCTCTCCATCATACCAGCTCTGCAGAAGGCTGAAGCCCCTCCCTGCCTCCCCAGGGGCTGCAAGGACCCCGTGGCCACCATAGCCAGGGGCCATAGCACCAAGACCACTGACCAGTTCTGGCCAGAATTCAACCAGCACCTGGCAACCAGGTACTCTCACAGGACAGGGCCAGGTGGAGAACAGTGAGGTCGCCTACCCTCGAATACCTTGCAGAAGAAATGAGTCAGTGAGTGAAGGCATGAAGGAGGCCAAAGCCACCACTCCTTAGAATTCTCATTTGATTGTTGGACTGATTGTTCTCTCATCAGGTGCTTCCCCAAAGCAGGCTTAAAATTCCTGTCCAAGAGTATCAGAATTATATAATTAAAAACATATATATATATATATATATATATATGTAAATACTCAACACATTGAAATAAATGCCACCCACCTACACCTTGATAACACCAGGTTACTCTATTAAAATTCATCATTTTGGGCTACAATGAGAATTTCAAATTCATTTGTTTGTTTTCACAGTGCCCCAACCCTTCAAACTTTTTTTGATAAGTACATATAATGGAAATCTTTATCTGTACTTATTTGTCAGTAGAACTAGCAACAAGTGAAACATTAAAGAAAAAAGACAAAAAAGTAGAAATTTTAGAACTTCCTTGGAAGTAAATTTTGAATCAAGGACTCATTAAAACGGTGGCTCAGAAAGTCAGGAATGGGGAAAGAAACAATGAAAGCAGAGAAATAGAAATGAAAAACAAAAATATCTTAGAACTCAGGAAATCTAAAGGCTTTGAGCTAAGCTAGCCACAAAGTGATGCCTCTTTGTTGGGAGCCAGGGAAGCTGGAAATTGGCACATGCAGGGCTGAACGTGGTCCCCGTGGATGTCCCAAGAACAGAGTGCCCAGGGGCAAGCCACTGAAGAAGATGCTTCAGCCCAAAACAACACCAAGCCCGTAGACAATCCAAGCAAGGGGTTGCTAGGTAGCAGGGTTGAAACCGACATCATCCTTCTGAGTGTACAAATAAACATGCTGCAGTGGTTGAGCAGTTCCTTTTCCCCCATCAGGAGGGTAAGGGCTCCACCTGACCCCAGCTTTGTCTCTTCTTTATTTTCACCCCAGGAACCGCAAGAGCTACATGGGTTGTGGCAGTTCTTTACTTTTTTTTTTTTTTTAAGAGAGGCAAAAATGTACATTCGAAGATGAAACAAGTGGGAAACTGAAGATGATGAGGACAGTTAGAACTGTACGAAGCTGTGACAGTGAGGCACAGGCAGCCACAGGAAGGAGGAGACTGGACTTCCAGAGGCTGCAGGGCTGCTGCTAGCCCACTGTGACGGTGGAAAAGGTCGGGTCACTGCTAGGTCAACAGGCCTCACCCTCAGTTCACCTCCAATATATACAATTTTCATTTGTCAATTATACCTCAATAAAATTGGGGGGGAATTCTTTTTGAGGTTGATACATTATCTTCAATGCGTGAGCTCTTATTGTTGCCATAACATCATTAATAATTAATAAAAATATTTAGCTACTATAAAATTTTCAGGCATTGATATCCCAGGGCCAGATAAAGATGGTGTTGAGCATGATTTATAGAAGGACTTTGGGATGTCTTTCCGCAGGATGAAGGGATCGTGGGTGGGTGAGGATGCGGTCAAGGGAGAGAGGTGGGCCCCAGGAGAATGAAACAAGGAAATCAAGACCCTAAACATGGAACAGAGTAGAAAAGAGAGGAAGTCAAGAGAGGTGATATTCACAGACCAAGAAATTGCATCCGCTATAGCGCGTCAGTGACAGAAGCGCATGCGCAGAGGTCCTGCGGCAGAGGAAGCTTGGCCTGGCAGCGAGGGCAGGGCGTGTGAGGCGCGCAGCACCGTACTGTACCACACCACACTGACCCACAGGCGAGGCGCGGCCAGCCCAGACCGGGGGCCGTGCAGCGGCATGGGCAGGGGCAGATGTGCAGGAGATGACGCCAGGAGCTGCACCCCAGTGGACCAGCTGTACTAAAGGACCACCCCTGGGGTGAGCGTTCCCACGTTACCAACACACTGACTGGCTGAATTCACGGACACTCCCAGGCCTCAGATCGCCTCATACGGCATTTCTCATAGTTGACCCCAGAAATGCTGTCTCTACCTGGCTTCCAAGGACCCCACCCTCTAGGATCGCCTCCTCCTGCCCTGGCCGCTCCCCCAAGCTCCTTTGGAAACTATTTTGCCTTTTCTGTCCACAAACCCCTTCTACAGACAGGTCCACCCAGATGCTGTGTGAGGGTCTTTTTGTCCATGTGTGTCCCCACAACACGTGTACTGGTTCTGGAACGTGTAATATTTCTTCTCGGGGCGCAGAACTCCCCTCCCCTTGGCCATGGTCCTGGGTCTTTGCTGCACCTTTGCCCTTCCTGGAATTCTGGTCAGATCCTCATTTAACGAGGGCCCAATTCACATGCGCATATGCTTAACCTACAGCGCGTGCAGCTGCACGGGCTCCACCTCCCCCTGCTCCAGGGCCAAGCGCTCCTCAGACACCTGCTGCTGAAGAAGAATCACCTGGCTAATCCCCTCACACTGAAAACGGGGAAACGCGCACCCGTTTAACAGCGTGGGCCGCGCCCTTCCCTCGCTCCACACACTGAGCAGACGTGGCGGAGTCCACCCGTGCAAGCATTGCTGCAGGTAACATGCAGAAAGCAGCAGAAGGATGGGTCAGAGATGAGTCTGGCAGCCGTGCATGCGATGGAGCGCACGCTGAGGCCCTTGCACGTTCCTAAGCCTCCTTAGTCCTCAGGCCCTGCCTCAGAGGGACAGGGAGGGAGCAAACACAGCGATGCAGTGACTTAACATAGGAGCTGGTGCTTTAGTTTGTGTCTAGCTGTTCCCCCAAAGCCCTATGCACTTTTAGATGGGGTGTTTCAGAGGTAGCTGAATCTAGTTTGTGATTCACTCCTGGTTTGCTAGATCAGTCCACTGGATTAGTACTACACTAATCCCAGCCATCTGGATAAGGTAAAAGGCAGAAAGCAGCTCATTTCCCTTTTGCTCTCACTTGCTGCTTTGCTGTCTTCTGCCACCATGAACTGTGGCCCCTCTGCCATGGGCCACCCTGCCTTGGAGCCAGTCACTGACAGCCTGAAGCCTTTACAAACCATGAGCTAAATAAACCCTTCCCTGCTTAACTTTAGGTGCCAGGAATTTTGTCCCAGCAACGAGAAAAGTAACTAAGAGAGCTGGTAAATGAGAAAGGCCCAGTCCCTTGTGAGGAGTGAGTGCCCCACAGGCTGGTTTACAGTAACCCTGGGGGAGGCCCGACTTGCTGGGAGTGGCAGAGTTGAGTGCTGCATCTCTGGGGGTTTGCAGACAAAAGCTCAGCATAGGGTAGTTGCTCCTTGGTTTTTTTTATTCACTGTCCTAAAACGAACTATTAATAAAGGCTTTAGATTCATATGCACAATGTAGGCCAAAAAGCTCTCTTCTCCAGAGGAAGGAAACTTCCACTTCATAACAGCCCATGTTGGAGGAACTCAGACACCTGTGAGCCCACCCTCCCTGTACTGCAAGGATGCTGAGGCCCCTGCATAGCCAAGACCCTGAGAAAGGCCGGAGCTCCTGTCTTATGAAAGCTCAGGGTGCAAAGGGCAGCCAGGCACTCTTGCAGCCAGAACCAGTGCTGTGCACCCTGAGAAGCCAGGTCCCCAGAATTCCCCTGGGGCCATGGAGGGCCCTTTCTGAGCCAGTGTCCTGGCTCCTAGCAAGGAGGCTGAGATCTGCTGTCCAAGGCCCAGGCTGAGGACAGATGGGGCATGTGGCACCAGCCACCCATGAAAAGCCAGAAAAGCTTGCAGCTTCTAAGACCATGGTGGGCCAAGGACCACTCAGGCCCTTTGGGAGCAGATGTGTCCTCCCAAATCCAGCAGGCAAAGGCAGAATGTCCTTATATGTCAGCCATCTTCTCCCCCACCAAGAGGCAGCACTGTACCTGGGCACACAGGCCTGAGGACTGACCTCACTGGAAGGGGGATCAGAGGAGCCCCCACTCACCCACAGCATCACCAGAAGGGAATAGGGGCCAGGGAAGGGGAGGAACTCAAAGGTCACAGGTCCCAGCCTTCACCCATGGGTCACTGCGCTGGAACAAGCTACTGTGACTGCCCCAGAAGAGCCTGGAGGCACTGGATGTGACTTGGGCCACGTACCTCAGGGGTCCAAAGCCTAAGCCCGCTTGCCTCTGAGAAATCAGCAAGCTGGGATTATAAGGCTGCTTCCCAATTCCAAACTCCAGCCCAACCTACGGGGCCACACTCCCCAGCCTGCCCTGGACTCTCATCCGGGACAACCAAGGTAGTGAAACTGGCTCTTGGCTCCAATCTGGTTCTGCAGTGTTGTACAGAGCATCACCCCAGCCTTGCCTACAGCAGTGGGTTCACTGCCTGACTTCCAGTTGGCACAAACTTAAGCCTGACAACCAGGTCCACAGCCTTGTCCCAATCTGCTTTGCCTTAGCCTGAGCCATTTCTAGCCTGACGTGTAGCTGTGGGACTCTGAGACAGCTACCTAGAGTCTGTGCCTGTTTCCCTCATCTGTAATGGGATAACAAAAGGTGTCACTTTATAATATTGGAAGGAAGAAGACATGAGATGGTCATCGTCTTGGCCTCGCACACAACAGTTGCCCAGGAGATGTCAGATGCCCAGCCTGGGCAGGGCTTGGCTAAGGCACTGGGCAGGGTACTGGCCACACATGAGAGGGAGGTCTGGTGTGCCTGGGCCACAGAAGTCTTGAGATCTAGTCAGGTCTGGGCTGTGGGAAAACTGAGGGAGAAGATTTTTCTCTTGATGAAGGTGACTCTTCCACTTGATCAACATTGTCCTGCTCTGAGGGTCAGGTGGGGGGACATTATCACATTGCTCACAAGAACCCTGACCCCCAGCACCTGGAAGCTACCTGCCCTCCTCCAACATCCATGGTGATAACGGGGTGGGGCAGAAGAGAGGGGTGGGCTTTGCCCGGAGGGGCAGGGGCAGGGTTAGGGTGGGCATGATGCCAGGAGGGGCTGGGGGAATGGAGCATCTGGAATAATGAGAAGAGTGTGCAGGGCGAGGTCAGGCTCACTGCAACCAGCGTTAGAACATGAGCTTCTTGGGCACCTCCCAGGGGAACTCGCTCCGTCCAAAATGACCGTAGCATGCGGTCTTCTGGTAGATGGGCCTCTTCAAGTCCAAATCCCTGCATCCAGCAGAAGACAAGGTCATTTTGGAATGGGTCTCTTTCCCCCAATTTGAGCCCAGGAGGAAGGAACAGACTCTAAGGGCAGTGTGGATGGAGCTTCAGCCCCATGCGTGTCTTTCCTTTGCCACCAGCCCTCCTGTGTCATGGCTTAGGAAAGAGGTTCAGACACTCCCAAGGGAGCTGACCGCACAGATACACCAGGAAAGGGAATTAAACTCCACCTTACGGTGCCTGTCTCCTCCCCTGCCCCCTATTGCCTGGTCCAGGTCAAGGACCACGCAGCCAAGTTCCAGGAAGTGGGGTGGCACGAGAAACAAGAGCATGTGTGGTGCACTTGCAACTCAACTCCCAGCCAGTTGGCCTTACAGTCGCTTTCCTGAGCAGCTGCCGCCTGCTGGGCCAGCGGGGCTCTAGCCACCTCCTCGACTTGGAAGTTGGGCATCCCATGCCCAGGGGCACCCTGTGCTGGGTGGAAAGCCTGCAACCCCTGACCTGTGGGAGCTGGAAAGCCCTTCTCTCTACTTCCCTTTCAGTCAAGCATGCATGTGGGGGAGGGAGGGGTGAGGTCCCACACAGCAGCTAGCGGCCCTTTTACCTGATGATGACACCTGGCCGGAGGTCAAAATTCCTGTTCACCACCTCCAGCAGCTCCCGCTCTGTTTTCTGCGAGGTTCCATAGGTGAAGATGGAAATGGAGAGTGGCTCTGCCACTCCGATGGCATAGGACACCTTTCAGAAAGGTCACAATCAGAGATGTTGGTGTCCTCAAGCAGGGGCGGCAGGGCCAGGATGGTGGACTCAGAATGTGGGGGTGACATACCTGCACAAGCACTCTCTGGCAGAGCCCAGCTTTCACCAGGGACTTGGCTACCCAGCGCGCAGCATAGGCTGCTGAGCGGTCTACCTTGGTGGAGTCCTTGCCAGAGAAAGCCCCACCACCATGAGCGCCCCAGCCGCCATAGGTGTCCACAATGATCTTTCGGCCAGTGACACCTGCATCCCCCTGCAGAGGTGAAGAAATGGATGGAAGATATGAGCCCAAGGCCCTGAAGAGGTGGAAGGTGCTGAAGCCCTGGAGAAGGGTGCCCTGCAGGTGCCTGTGGGTCTTTTTCAAAGACCCCCTTGGCTGGAAATCTTCCAGAAACCCCAGATTTGCCTCCTGCTTCTATCACTGACTAGGTATGGAAATCAGGTTACCTGTCAGCACCTTATTAGAAAAATGTAGAATGCGGACAGTGGTTGTCTGGAGTCACACCTGCCCCTCCCACCATATATTTGAGTTCATGAGGATAAATCCATCAGCAAGCAGGAATTACACTGCAACATACATAATGTTAGGCCATGGCTTGGCTGGTGCTTTCCAAGTATGCCCTGTGCATCTTTGATCAATGTGTCTGTTAATCCTGACATATCAACTTGATTGGATTAAGAAATACCTAAAAGATTAGTAAAAGGTACTTCTGGGTGTATCTGGCTAGGTCATGGAGGTATAACCTTGGGTACTGTATATGGCCACGGGCCAATTCCTCTCTGGCTCTGTTCCCTGCTCAGCTTCTGGGCTGCCATGAACTAAGCAGCTTTACTCCCCACACCCTTCCACCATGACCTTGGAGCCAGCTGACCATGAACTGAATGCCCTGAAACCATGAATCAAATATGCCCCTCCTAACCATCTCTTCCTTTAAATTGCCAGTGTCAGGTATTGTGTCTCAGCAAAGGAAAGCTGATTAATACACAAAAATCTTGTTTAAAGGGTGGGGGCTCTATGCTAAATGATTTTGGGGGAGTCTTCTTACTCTAACCCATTTTTAAGGGTTCACCCTAGTATATCTAGGCTTTGAAAAGTCCTGCAAGAGAAAACTTTCTTTTATCCCATTTTCTACACTCCATTTACCCCCAGAGCCCAACCCACAGCTGCAACACCCCCAGCAGCAGTCAGTTGCCTCTCCAAGGTTCTCTGCCATTTGATGTCTACCTCCTCATTCCTGTAGTATGGGGGGAGGGAGCAGCAGAAGTTCCCACTAAGAAGTCCCTGCCTGACTGTGGTACCCACAAGAGCTAGTAGCAGCCACAGCAGCTACCCAGCAAGTGCCACCTTGGCAGGGGCAGCCAAGAGCAAGCACGGTGGTGGTTTGTGAGTGAGCTTGGCAGGGCAGTGGCTGCTGTATGCAACTAGGATGGCATTTGAGACTCCTAGGGATGTGTGCTCACTTTCCTGCGTACCAACATAGCAGCCCCCCCCCCCAGAGTGCACTAGATGGGTGAGATTGAAGTCCGAGATACTGCACTCAGTCCCCAGTCAGTCCCACTGAGCTGCGAAGAGCTCTCTCTTGCAGCCTTGCTCTGGGGTCCAGGCCACCTCAGTGACCAAACCCAGCAATGGGCTGCACTCAGGGACCCCAACACACCTGGGGCCCACCGATGACAAAGCGCCCACTGGGCTGCAGGTGGTAAATAGTGTCTTCATCCAGATACTTGGCAGGCACCACGGCCCTGATCACCTGCTCCTTCAGAGCCCTGCGCATGTCCTCCAGCGTGACGTCCTCGTTGTGCTGCACGGAGATGACGACCGTGTGGACACGCACAGGAATCACAGCGCCATTTTTCTGTGTGTACTGAACTGTCACCTGGGCATCCGAAGGCAAGGGGAGGCGTTGTAAGGCTGTGCACATCACTGCCAGGCACAGACCCCAGAGCTTGGCAGGACCCCCAGGGACACGTAAGGCCACCTGTCCTCAGAGAGCTTCAGGGCAGTAATATGACAAATTTTTACATTTGAAAACTTGCCAGGTACTGCGAGGTGACTCAGCATAAGGCAAAGCTGCTCCACATGTGACCCCAGTAGGTACCACTTAGAGGAGCTTCCTCTCAGCTGTAACCCACAGGCTCCTCCCCTGCTGTTCTGGAGGCTGCTGGGTGCCCACAAATGTCCCCTCACCCAAATCTCTCTTTTGACTCTCCACAGCCTCTGGCCAAAGTATCCTTGCTCCTGCCAATGACAACAGGAACCCATGGGTCATGTGTCATTGGCAGGGACAGGAGCGCCTTGGCCAGGGCTATGAAGGGTCGAGAGAAGGCTTTGACAAGGATATTTATTATCAGAGCCTCTGAGACAGTGGTGAAAAGCCCCATGGGGGTGCCCAGCACCCACATGGGGGATCCCTGGCAATGTCTGGGGCAGTGGACTTGCCTCTGTAGGGACTGGGTGGGAGGGACCCCAGCCAGGATGGCTGAGATAAAAGGGGGCAGCTATTTCAGACCAGTTCTGGACTGAGTGTTTTGCCAAAAGAAAAGACGAGCACAGTGCCTCTGAAGTGGAGGACCACCTGTGACACAAACTCCCAGCTCCACAAGCCAGTCCTGCTCCTGTCCATATTTAACATATATTATGTTAATATATCAGATGCCCTCATGCAGGAAGCACTGTTATCCCCACTTCACAAGAGAAAAACAAAGCAAGGGGAAGGGAACAGCTTTGTGTGTCACACGACCAGCTGGGGAAAGGCCAGCAGCCAATCCCTGCTCTGCCCAATGCAAAACCCACATCCCTCCTACCACAGCAGACAAAATGCTTCTCCAGACTCTGCCCTCTGCTGTCATGGCACAGGGCACATCATTCTGATGTCACAGAATGACTTGCCTTGGAGACAAAGGAAAGCAGCCTGGGCCATCTGGGTTTGCAGACTGCGTGTGAAGAAGATAGGGGGGACGATGAGGAGGGAAGCCAGGAGAAACACGCATCGGCTGAGCATGTGCTGTGTCCTAGAAGCCATGCCAAAGATGAGACGCTATTCCCAGCCCATCCTACAGACCACAAAGTTGAGGGTCCAGGTTGAAAATATTTGGTCAAGATCGCACAGGAGAGCTGAGGCCTGCCCTGTAGCTTTGTGGCCTAATGGGCAGGTTGTCTAGCAGAAGGTTGCCACTGGAGACCCTGGGTCAGGTGCTGGACCACAGACCTGATGCTGCCCAAACCAGTATGTGCCCTTCAGAGCAGGCTCTGGATACCTGTGGGATCACACTATGGCCAATGGTGGAGGACTGCTCCCTGCCTGAGGGCCTGCTCAGGGAATGGGCCTGCAGGAAGTGCCTCCCATGGGCTGGGCCCACAGTAAGGTCTCCGCTTTGTGGGGTCTGTATCAGAACCGCCCTGGTCCCAAGAGCCTGGGCCCCTGACACCTGACCTTATGAGACAGCAGATGCATGGGGACACAGACTAAGTCTCAAACTGGGGTGGATCGGGGTTCCCAGGAGAGAGGCCCCAGGCAGGCTCAGGGGCACAGCCTTGCTCTGACCCCCACTAGGCCCACCCCAGGAGTGCCTCTACAGAAAGACAGAGCTGGGTAGGTGGAGCAAAGGCCCTTATCTCATGGCGTCAGCAAGATACAGGAAAAATACACCATGGAAAACACAGCTCTGAAACAGGGACAAAAATAGCCACCACCCTGCCACCCAGTTCTCAGTATCAGCAGCGAGAGTTTGTTCAGGTGGAAAGACTCATTCTGTTCACAGTCAACACCTACAGGGTGCAGGGAGAGAGGTGCACAGCTGCTCTCCAAGGGCCGCAGGGCTCCACTGGCAACTAGCACGCTCTGGCTGGGATGGCACGGGGCCACCCGAGGCAGGTCAGGGCGACTTCCGGCATTAGTGGCCGCCCATCTTTCCGCCTGCCCCAACACTCTGGACTTGGACTTTTTTTTTTTTAATTTTGAGACAGGGTCTTGCTAAGACACCAAGTTTCACAGGCTGTGCTCGAATTGAGATCCTCCCGTATCAGCCTCCCACCATACCTGGCTTTGACTGGGATGCTTCCTGTTTCTCATCTAAGCACAGTGAAGGAGGTCTTTGCTCTCTGGTGCAGCTGGTCTGACAGATGGATCCTCCACAGCTCACTCTCACCCTAAGGGTGCTCAGTGGGCTCCATCATTTTCTTTGCCACTGCTCTGGGATCTACTTTTTGAGAATCTCCACTGTTTTAAATCCCAGCAGCATTCCTGCACAGATGCTCAGGGTGTGCCCCCTTCTTTCTGTGCCACCACTCTTTACAAACATTAGCTCCCCTGCCCCACAACCAGCAACAAATGGTGCCTGCATCCTGCCTCCCACCTGCAGTCATCTAGACAGCACAGAAAGCCCCACAGAGGGATCTCTTTGGGCCACAACTGCTCTTCCAAGTCAACACATGCTCTGTGCAGGGACTCACACTTGGAGCAAGGACACTCTGTGCAGTGGGAAACAGTACAAAGCCACATGTACCACAGCAAGCTCCAAAACCCTGCGTGTCAATTACAAGTACAGGCACAAGAGAAGGTGCTCCCTGCTGGCAGCCAGGGCTGACACCCATAGACACCTGCACTCAGCTAACCCCTACTGGACACGCAAGGAACAGAAGACCCCAAGCAAGGCCAAGGGTAGAGGTGCAGATACTAAGCACCAAGAGACAAGGGGACCTGGTCAGCCAAGCTGGGTGGGGGAGGGACCCTGGCAGAGAAAGGTGAAGTGGGGACCACAGACAGCTCCAAGTGCCAGAACAAGAAGGGGCTTCTCTCTTCTCCCGCAGCAAAGAAGAACTTGGAAGAACACTGAACAGACATCAGGAAATCAAGAGTGAAGCCTGTAGGAAGTGAACTAGATGGGGATTTCTGGCAAGGAGAACCTTGGGAAGAGAGCATCCTGGCCAGGCTGGCCTGGAACAACAGGGGCACTCAGCAGGAAAATGTGGGGCCCAGGTAGGGTGGAGACAAGATGGCACTGAGCAGGACTGAGGACCCGGAGAGGCGAAGGCCTAGTTTTTCAGTAGTGCAGAGGGGACAGGAGCACCACGCCACAGGCTCTCCAGCACACATGGAAGTGGAGCAGAGAATAGGGCAGCTGATTTGAGCAACAGAGCCAGGGGAGCTGGGATCTGAGTGTGCAAAGGAAGATGGGGTCCAGAGCATGTGGAGTAAGAGGTGCCAAGATTCAGGGTGCCCTGTGGGGGAATGTGGAAGCCCAGTGGGAGCAGAAGGTCACTGGGAATGGAGCCATCACAGTCACCAGGGTTCACTGGGAAGGGACAGAGTGAAGGCCAACAGGTGGGGCCCATGAGTGCCATGCTTGCACCACCACAGCCTTCAGAGCCGCCCTTCAAACAGGCACTGGGGCAACTTGAAGATGGCAAGAAGCAGAGTTGTCAGGGCCTGCTGGGCTGGGACTGGACCCAGCAACCATAAAGCTTTACCCTGAGAAAGAAAGATGAGCACTAGGGCTGCAGTGACTACAGATAGCTGAGACACCCTGTGGAGGATGTGGGGACCATGCGCATACAAAGGCAGGGCCTGAGACGCCTGAAACCTGTGAAACCCGCAAAGCAGCAAGGTTGCGGCGGGGAGTGGGAGTCATCAGAGTCCACAGATGAGGAGAAGGCAAAACAGATGGAGAATGGCTCTTGCAACCTTTTTGCGGTTTTGAAATTTTGTATTAAAATGTGGTAGAGGTGAGGGAGGTGGATTTACAATGGAAGTTTCCAAATAAATAACCTTTTCAAATAGACAAGTTGTTGAATGTGCGGACTAAATATTTTGATCTTAAAAATGTAAGAGTGAAGAGGACTTGGTGGCTGAAGTTCCAGGAGCTCTGGAAATGCTGGAGGCCACTCACCTGGGTCTTGGAGTCGGGCCTCAGCCAGGGGAGGGCACCAGTACGCCGCAGCTCTGCCATGCGGGCGTTGAGTTTGTGTGCCAGAACAATGGTGAGGGGCATGCATTCCTCCGTCTCGTCGGTGGCATAGCCAAACATCAAGCCCTGCAGCCGCATACCAGGAAGACTGAGCGACACCAAGCTCCCACCACTAGGACAACAGCTTTCCCCAAATCTACGATTTCAACATTTACTGATTTACATGGAAGACTTTGCACTGGGTAAGCCTGAAAGAGAAGGCACCATCCTAACCCCCAGCCCTCTATGAGGGGAAGACAGCCCTTCAAGCATCAGCAACCGCAGCCTACACATGCTGCCCCAAAATCACTGCCCTAGCAGGAAAACCACCTCACTCTGGGCAGCTCCTCCTGCTTATGCACATGTGGTGGGTCTGCCCAATTGTGCAAAGTGCAATTAATCCACTACTTCGGCTCTCTCTCTCTCTTTCTCTCTCTCTCTCTCTCTCTCTCTCTCTCTCTCTCTCTCTCTCTCTCTCTCTCTCTGGCAGTACAGAGGATTGGGTATTGAATGAAGAGCCTTCACGCTGAACTATATCCCCAGCCCTTTTTTCATTTTTTATTTTGAGACAGGGTAGGTTTGAACTTGCAATCCTCTTGCCTTAGCTTTCCAAAGAGCTACAACTAAAAAATACATCACCATTCCCCCAGTTCCTCCATGCAGGTTACAGCCTGGTCTGAGGCAGACTACACTGGAATGACATCCCCACAAGTGCCCACACTGCTGAGATACCTGGTCTCCAGCACCAACGTCCTCTTCATTTTTGTCTAGATGGACACACTGGGCAATATCCGGGGACTGCTGCTCCAAAGCCACCAGCACATTGCAGGTCTTAAAGTCGAAGCCTGGGCAGAGGGAGAGCACACCTGAGTGGGGACAAGTGTCAGACTGGCAGGGTTGACAGCTTTGTCCCTTGCACAGTGTTGAGTGTCAGGGTAGGCGGTTTCTGACCAGCTGGGATCTGTCCAAGCCCATAGCTAAGGCCCAGAACAGCACATGAAAGTCATGTTTCCTTCCCACACCATCCTGCTGAACTCTTCGGTCAAAGAAAGTTCTCTGTGGTGCATGTTATTGTATTCAATTATACTTTGGTTGAAAAGGTATATCTCACATGATCAAAGTATGTTATATGCACTTATAAAAATATCACTCTGAAACGCAGTATTTTGTAAAATTAATATGCACTAATAAAAAACATTCAAAAAGCATAAACCACTTGAAATTGTGACATAAAAACTAGGTATCATAGACGCTGCACTGGTGATGAGCATGTAGGTGACTCATGGCCCTGTATCTTCGGCTGTTCTGGAGGAGCTCTCAGGACCAAGTTGTAGAATCACCGAACTAAGTGAAAATCAAGGGTGCTGCCATTGTGCTTCCAGTGCTGCCATTCAGAAGTCTGGGGTTAAAACCTGAACAAACATAGCATACACAAACCATCTCAACAGAGTTGGGGTGTTGAGACCCCAAGATGTGCCCAGGCCTGCAGCAAATGGGAAAGCCAAGGCCCCTGTGTGCCATGCTGAGGCCAGGGTTGGAGGGCCAGACTTCTCAGCATGGTGAGCACTAGACCTGTCCAGGTAGTGCCATGAGGAAGACGCTGTTCCCGCTGGTCCTCAGGGCCATGCTGGGCTATGCTGCTGAGAGCCAAACACCAGATGCCCTACCATAAGCAGCCCTGACCTTCTCCCTGAGCCCCACCAGCCAGCTTTTTCCCAGGTGTAACCCACAGTTTATGTGTAAACTTCAGGTGGGATCTACTACCAAAGAATAAAAAACTGAAGCTCCACTGTGCAAAATGGCCCTCGCTACCAAAACTCCTTTAGGCAACTGAGTTCCAGGGTGACCCTAAGCAATACACCTCCTCCTCAGTAGGTCTGTCTGCCTGGAAGGCTCTTCCTGGCTCTTGGGAGATGCACCTGTGTGCTTCCTCCTGCAGTCCAGTCCCGCACCTTACACTCACCACAGAGGCACCACTGAGTACCGTCTGAGGTCCCAGACCTCCACCCCAGGAGCATCCAGTCTCCTTCCCCTTTGCACTTCCCTGCTCCCCAGTGAATGTTTTAATGTGCAAATCAATGAGCAGTCTTTAGAGAGCTGTCAAAGTGTTCTCCCAATGGGCATTAGACATTTCACATCTTGCCTAATCACTTCCTGCCTTCATAATGAATTTTCCCAGCACTGAAAATCAAGCAGGACTCCAAGTGATTTGGAAAAACAATTCAGAGGCCAAAGGGAGAGGGACAGAGCTTGGAAAGGACTGGGAACCCGGAGACTGCAGCAAAGAGCACAGGGAGCAGCTGGCTCTGGGCCTTGCCAGGCAGCCATCAAGGCCATCCTGCTGACTGCAGAGTGAAGAGAACCAACAGAGACCCAAAGGGAAATTTTTCTTTAAAGATTATAATTGTCTGAGTTCATTGTGGAATCTTTAAGAATAGGGGCATAGGAACAAGGCCCTGAAGCCCCCGTGGACTGGCACTGTTCCCGGGGCCCGAGTTCTGGTCCCCTGGCATCAGTGGAAGCCCCTCCAGCTCGTGCTTCTCCCTGGGTTGGGCAATGAAATACGCATTAAGGCCCTATGTTCTTTCTAGCTCAGACCTGCCCATTAGAGCAGTGCTTCTCCTCAGTCCCTGCCAGGCCCAGACCCCTCCTCTGGGCTTTGGCCCCCACATGCCTGGCAGGGGCACTGACCTGAGCCAGTCCATCTCCTTCACTGCTCTCAGTCCAGAACTGGACTGCATCACCATTCTGTGTGCCAGTGGTGGATTTGCCAACCTCGTGGCCTTTTACCAATTACCACCGACAGATTATTTACCTCTTTAAGCCTCGATTTCCTTGTCTGCATAAGAAGTACACCAGAGTTTTTAGAATGATTAAGGGAGATGGTGCTCATGAAAAGACCAGTGTCTGTGCCTGGCAGAGGGCATGTTCCCAACAGAGGCAGCTCCCCTCCTTCAGTGCTGCTTTCCTTTCCAGTACCAAGAAGGCAGGGCAGTAATGAGACTCAGCCACAATGGATATTGTGGGCAGTTCCCCCTGATGCTTCCCTACACAGTCAGCTGTAATACTCTTGTCCAAGCCTTGGGTCCCTGGAACCTGACACATCGGTCTAGCGATGATGCTTCTCTAGGCAGGATTTGCACTCCTCTAACACTAAGGCTCAGGTTCAGTCCAGCAGCAGGGGCTCTCTCAGCTGAAACCAGCCAGTATTCTGGCCCTCACCCTTGGCAGAGTCATCATAGCCAATGTGTTTGATGGCATCCCGCACCACGCGCTGGTAATCCACCATGGCCATGGAAGTGATCTCCCCACACAGCAGCACCATGCCCGTCTTGCACACCGTCTCTGCAAGGGAAGGAGGAGGACAGGTCAGCAGCCACATACCGGCAGAGGGGAGCAGGAGATGTCTTATGAGCAATGGATTCCAAAGAGAAAATAACAATGCTGATAAAAAGCATAAGACAGCACTCATCACCACATGCTGCCTGCAGAAAGATGCTTTGAGAAGAATCAGTTACACTTCAATTTTATACTATTTGTATGATCTTGAACAAGTTATTTAACAATTTATTTAACTATTCTGTGATAATAATACTAAGACTATTGTGTGGATCAAAAGAGACAACAGTTGTATGTGGCTGTCACAGTGAACACAGGTCACCTGTTCCCCCGCCCACGTGTTGCTAAAACCCCACTGTGAGCTGCAGGGAGTTGGATCAAAAGAACAAGACAGACCATCTTTACCTCCAGCTGCTTACAAGATATCAGTGTGTGATCTACCCTCTGAGAGCCATGGGTCCCTGAAGCATTTGACACAGGGCCTAGGATACCACCAGAGATGGGAGGGTGGCTCTGGGCAGTGGGCAGGACACAGAGTTGATGGTAAGGAAAGTAGGACTCTGGTCTCCTCGCTGAGTGCACTACCCCAGGCCTTGGTCAAGGCCTTGATTCACTGGCATCATGATCCTTTCAGTGAAGGGAACAGGCTGGCTCTGAGCCCTCCAGGCTCCAGAGTCCCTGGTTCTGCTGTTGTGCCTCAGGCTTCAATCTTGGCAAAGGGTGAAGAACTTACTCCACAGATAAGAGTGGACATCTTTAGCCTGTGTGAGCTTCCAGGAGACAAGGAGGGTCTGACATTAATGTGCCTTAGGAAAGCTGCTGCTTTTGTTATGGGCAATTGATGGAGAAGCTGCCCTCATAAATCACTCTAACATCAGAATCATACCACCAGCTAGGACAGAAAGCAGGGAAGGAGTCAACTTCACATAACCTGCAAAGGCTCTTACAGCAGAAACACAGTTCAG
>RJWT010018091.1:0-19044 GCA_004365215.1 Cuniculus paca
AGAGTCTTGTGACAGCAAGACTATCTCACCCCTATCTCATCCCTAGCAGTATGGCTAAAATGCCTGTGTGCCAGAAAGTAAAAAAACTAAGTATCGTTTTTAGGATTTAAAACATCTGAGACTTGCCAGGCATGGTGGCATATGCTTGTAATCCCAGCTGCTCGAGAGGCTGAGGCAGGAGGATCACTAATTGTAAACCAGCCTGGGCAACTTAGCAAGATATTGTCTCAAAAGGTGCTGGGAAGCCTGGCCTGGTGGCTCACGCCTGTAATCCCAGCACTCGGGAGGCTGAGACAGGAGGATTGTTGCAAGTTTGAGACCAGCCTGGGCTACAAAGTGAGCTCAAGGCCAGTCTGAATGGCATAGCAAGACTTTGTCTCAGAAAGACGAAGGCCAGGGATTTAGCTCAGGGGCCCAAGCGCCTGCCTGGCAAGCATGAGGTTGTGAGAACTGGGAATGTAGCTCAGTAAAAGGACCCCAAAAAACAAAATCTGAGCCTTAAAAAAATTTTATCATAAAACCTTCAGAAGAGAAGAATGTTTTGTGAACCATTTGTGTGTGTGTGTGTGTGTGTGTGTGTGTGTGTGTGTGTGGCAGTTTTTAAGTTATTAATTTTTAAAATCAGTTTTTAATGGAAACGACCAAAAATCCATCACAATTTTGAGACCCGTTAAAGTATAATGAGGGTAAAAAATTTTTTTAACCTTAAATGCTCAGTGCTTGCTAAGTTTTTTTGTTGATATCCTTAGATTAAATTATGTAACAGCCAGCCCCTAATTAAACTCATTTTCTTCTCCTGTTTTGTCATGGCTTTTAAAGAATTTCTTTCGAGTATACATTTATAATCTAGTGAATGCATTACAGTGTTTTTTATAATATATATGTCACAGTCCCCTTCTGCTGCACACTTTTTTATTGGTGGCCTCCTGTTATTGTAGTCCTTGGCCGTGGGACATTTAGGCACTGGGGGTCCAGGTGGCAGGACTTTATCTGACTTTGCCCTGTGTTTTGGCCTCAAGCCCTGCCCCGGTGAGAAGCGTCAGCACCGTGGACCTGTCTGAGAAGAGCGGCGTCGTCATCCCCCCACCTGACTACCAGGAGTGTCTGTCCATGGGGGCTGCTGCCAATAACCAAGCCAACGTTGCCAAAAACACTTCTACCTTCAAAGCCTCGGCATCTAAACCAGAAACTGTGGCTCCCGTGAGTATATGTGACTCACTGCCCTGGTGTCCTAAGGCACAGGCTGTGTCCCACATGGGGATGGGGCGTTTTCTCCTCGGCCCTCTGGATTCCCTTCATCCTCACATACCTTCACCCTCCTTGTTTTTGCTTTATCTTGTCAGTGACTGCTTGTATGCGGTTTGGCTACATTTCGTTAAGGCTTTCATCTCCCCTGCCTTTGGTCACAGCTGTGGTCCTTCAGTCATTTAATCCCCTTCTCTGCATTTTCTTCCATTTCCTGTTGTGTTCTGGAGAAGCCTGAGGTCAGTGTTTGCTCTGTACGGCCAATGGGCGAGCACTGTCTATGGATTAACCCTAAGCTACCCCTCAGGACAGGAGAGGCCGCAGGAGGGGGCAGCGCATCATTCCTGCAACAGTTGAGGGAATGTGTGGGCCCAGGCCAGCGCGGGGTGGGGGTGCGGAGATGAATAGGTGAGCTCCTGGTTCTGTAGGAGCTTGCGTCCTGGTGATGGGAAGCACACAATAAAAATCAGCCAGGATAAATTGGAGATGAAAGCCATGGCCAAGATGAGAACAGGGTGGGGCGACACTGGACGTGTAGATGTGCCGGGTTAGGTTTGCGGGGAGTAGGCCACCCGGGGATGAAGACCCAAGGTGAGGAGGAAGGCACCTGGGCCCGTAGGCATGTGCTGAAGAAGAGAGGGCAGAACACGACAGTGTCCATAGCCATGCACATCTCTGAGGAGGTGATGTTTCTGCTGGGATAGTGACAGAGCCAGCCAGCCAGGGGCCAAGAGGAGGTGCTCATGAGACAGAGGGAACAGAAGTTTCAGCACTCTGAAGAGGGCCTGTGCTCAGACGATAATGACAGATGGCACAGAACCAAGGGGCTTCTTGCCCTCCTGATTCTGCTCAGTGTAGATAGTACCGCAGAGCAGAAGGAAATGATGGAGACCAGGAGGGTGACTGAGAGGGCAGGGTGGGCCCAGAGCACAGTGAGGAGCAGCCCGAATTCTGGGTCTGGGGAGGGCCCAGGGCATGGTGCCCGTGCAGCCAGTACACCCTGGGCCCTTTCTGTCTGAACACGTCTGTGTCCTTGGTCATGAAGGAGGGCCATCACCTGCTGAAATGGGCCAAGTGTAGGGATGAAGTGTGAAAATGGAAGCTGTAAAATAGGTGCATGGAGAATGAGAGCGTGTGCACATCACAGGGGGTTCAGAGCATGCAGACTATTCTAAGGCCTTGTTAAAATTCCTGGCCGTGACTTAAAATGAAGCAAACAATGCATGCTTTTGAGCAGCACTCCATTGCCAAGGTTCAGACCACAAGTACCGTCATGTGTTGTTTAATGACAGGATGAGCTCTGAGATGTGTTTTGGCTGGGCGTGGTGGCGCATGCCTGTAATCTCAGCACTTGGGAGGCTGAGGCAGGAGGATCACTGCAAGTTTGAGGCTAACCTGAGCTACATAGTGACTTCAAGGCAAGCCTGAACTATGTAGTGAGACCGTGTCTCAAAAAAATAAAAGATGTATTGCTGGTGATCTCGTGGTTGTGTGAGCATCATACAGTGTGCCACACACTTGGAAGGTGTGATCTATATAGAACACACCATCATATGTGCAGCCCATCGTGGATGCATCATGTGACGATACATGGCTGTAAGTAGTTGGAGTTGACTGGGGTGCGGGTGCTGCAGGAGAGAGTCATGGGTATTTGCAAGAGCAGGGTTGTGGTGTCCCAGACTGCACATTCCGCCTGGGTAAGGAAGCCAAGAGGGATGTGGGGTGGGGGGATATCCCCTCCAGCTGCATCATCACCAGAGGAGAAGGGATTGGAAGGAGGGAGGGAGGTGAGCAGAGGTGGGGAACAGGGCCTGGACTCTTGAGGATGTACCCCCGAGAGCGTGCCCAGGACTAGGTGGAATGTCACCTGCCGGCCTCTGCTCCCTCCCTCACCTTCCTTGCTGGCTCCCCTAGGCGCTGTGGTAGCCCAGGTACAGCACTTACATTCTTTTTTTTTTTTTTCTTTGGCACCAGGGATTGAACTCATGACCTTGAGCTTGCCAGGCAGGCGCTTAGGTCGCTGAGCTAGATCCCCGGCCCTAGTCCACATTCTTTTACTGCTTATCTTTTCATTATTTTCAGCTACTGTGAGGACCTTTCTTTAGCTGTGTAGCACAAATACAAGCACCTTCCCACTTGGCAGTGGGGATGTGGCTCCGCAGCTCCACTGCCCACAGAAACCGGTGACTGGTGGCCCTTAATTTAGGCGTAAGCAGTGTGCACCAGGAGTCTCTCAGTTATGTGAAATAGGCTTTCCACTGAAAAATACCCCTTGTGCTTTAGTGGGAGCCTTAGCGGGAGCTGGGAACAGCCATGTTCTGAGCTGCCGATGTGTTTCAACGGCGGTCGCTTCCTCCTAGGCCACCACTGCGTGTTCTGGTCCAGGAAATGGAACAAAACAAAGCAAAGCAAAAGAAAACAGAATAGAATAGAGTCAAACATAATATCGCATTTCAAAACAGAACACTGCAAGTTAGACAGGTTTTCAAAACATAACAACAGGAGGTTAGCAATGGTTACCCTAGTGTCTCTTGCCTTCTTCGAAATGGTTGTTCTTACATTTACAGACAATAAACTCAAACAAAACAAAGTAATATAAAACCAGGTAAAACAAAAGAGCATTACAGGCCTTCAAGTCGGACAACAAGAAACCAGCAATGGCTACCGTACTGTCTCCTTTTTCAAAAGAGCTGTTCCTACCTTCTCACATATTGCCTTCAAATAGTAGGAAAGGGACTTAAATCAGTCAAATCAAAGAATAAAAGCACCATTGGATTTCGAAATGGGAGCTTCTTAAATCTCACTCAGAACATCTTGGGCTTCTCTTACTGGGTGAGCACACTGCACCATATACTGTTTACACTTTCGTCATTTCAGGTTGCTCCAGGTACAGTGGACCCCTGACTAGTGAACTCAATTCATTCACAAGGGCTGGTTGTAACTCAAGTTGGTTGTAAGTCAAGACTGTTTTCCCATAAGAAATAAAGGAAATACCCATAATGTGTTCCAAACCTCCCAAAACACCCCTTAACCCACCTTTTCATTAAAAGGGGTTATATAGCCGGGCGTGGTGGCTCACGCCTGTAATCCCAGCACTCGGGAGGCTGAGACAGGCGGATCATTGTGAGTTCGAGACCAGCCTGGGCTACAAAGTGAGCTCAAGGCAAACCTGAACGGCATAGTGAGACCCTGTCTCAAAAACACCAGGGCTGGGGATCTAGCTCAGCGGTCTAAGTGCCTGCCTGGCAAGCGCAAGGTCGTGAGTTCAGTCCCCGGTGCCACAAAAAAAAAATAAAAGGGGTTATATAATGTGCATAATTTACCAGAAACACCAGTAATTTTCCTGTATATTCATCAAAAAGTTATAAAGTGCCTAGTTTACCAGAAATGGCAATTTCATACTGTACTGACGATTCAAGTGGACACCTTTGGCTTGCAGGAAGGGAGGGTGAAATTAAGGTGGTTATCGTTTGGAAGAAGTCCCCTTCCATAAGAACATCAGGAACCTGCTCTCCAGTGTCCTTTCTCTCCTGGAGAGTCTGTATTCCACTAGGACCTGCTTCTAGCTCATGAGCTCTTAACCTTTTCAGAACTAAGAACTGGTCTAAGGTTATCTGTTTCTGTCTTTTCTTTAACACTGTTCTGTAGTATGACATGAATTGTCATCAAGCAAGCGAATGCAGTGATTGAGTGGGACTTCTCTACAAATGTTTGTAGCTCTGTCCGTTTTTTTTAGGATTTCCTTTATTTCAAAAGAACTTCGCTACTCTGATTGTTGCTACTCCCCCTCCTCTTCAGAAAGCTCCTCACCGCCATTCTTTGTTGCTCAGCCAGAGTTGCCGAAGCTCCTCTGTAGACAGTTCTGCTGCGTGTCCCTCCGCCAGTTCCTCAGCAGCACCAATGGCTACCTGCAAGCCCATGGACCCTGCTGTGGTGACAGCGTCATCAACCACAGGGCCAGTGGAAGGCTCAGGCTCCTCTACACAGCCTTCACAGTCTCCTGTATAATTTTAGGGCACACTTTCTTCCAGGCAGATCTCAGTATCCCCAGAGGGACACTGGCTCAGGATTTCTCAATAACCCCGCATAGGAAAGGATGTGTGATGTTCCTTCCAGAACACTTTGAGGGTTAGATCCGTACCTGAGACCATCTGGAAGCCCTTCAGAAACAGTTCCTAGTTGTGTGGCTTCCTAAAGTTAGCTAGCACCTGCTGGTTCATAAGCTGCAGTAGAGGAGTTGTATTAGGTAGTTGTATTAGGGAGGAATTCAACTGAGAGCCGTGGGAATTCTTCAGCCAATTCTTCCAAATCTCATGGGTGAGCAGGAGCATTGTCCGTGATGAGGTGAGCCTTGAGTGGTAAACTTTTGTCCTCTATATATTTCTTAAGAGGAGGACAGAAAGCCTCCCTGACTCACTCAAGAAAAAATACGCTTGTTACCCAGGCTTTTGGGGTTTTTTATTTTTTATTAATTAATTATTTATTTAGTCTTTTTTGGGACAGGGTCTCATTATGCAATTCAGACTGGCCTTGAACTCACTTTGCAGCCCAGACTGGCCCCAAACTTGCAGTGATCCTCCTGCCTCAGCCTTACCCAGGCTTTTGCATTAAATCTTCACATGACCCCTAGCCCGCTCTCCATGACTTCGTTTTCTGAACACTTAAGAGTCTCCGAGTGATAAACCAAGAGACGCTTTATCTTGAGGTCACCACTCACATCGGTACATAGCAATTAGGTTAACCTATCCTTCATAGGCTTGGGGCCTCCTAGGCATTTTCTTCCAGAAAAGGCCAATTTGATCACAGTTGAAATCTTGATGAGGGCAAAAGCCATTTGTCTATGTCATGATTTTGAAGTGGTATGTGTAATTTTCAGCAGCCTTTTTATCGGCACTGGCTGCTGCTTCATGCCTAGTTACACTGTGAACCCTGGTTCTTGCTTTAAAATTGTAAAACCACCCCTTACTGGCATGAAATGTTTCACCATTATCACTCGTTGATGGATTATCCTTTATGAGATCTACATTATAGCCCTAGCTTTTTCACAAATTATAGACTCAAGCTATAACCTGCCATCTGCCTTTCATTTATCCACACTAATAATAGGCTTTCTACCTTGTCTAACACTGTGGATCGTGACTTACTAATTTGAGTAACATCTTTAGCAACACTAGCTTCCTTATACAAATCTTTTCTCGGTAAGATTATTGAGATGGTCGGTTTCAACATGCTTTACATAGTAGTGAGATTGGTCACGTGAACGCCACTCATATTTCTCCACAATTTCCTTCTTTTCGATTGTGACTGCTTGCTTTGCCTTCCCTTTCTCCTTAGCTTCTTTTCTAGCTTTTTGGGGGCCATTTTGATAGCAGTAATCACAGCAGTTCTATAAAGCTCTAACTGGAATCATGTCCACAAGCACACTCCTTGGGCACAGACTGAGGCTTAGGTACGCTTACGCTTTTCTGGCACTGCGAGTCTTTGTTTATCACTGCACAAGCAGCTGGCTTTCGGGTTGTGACTCAAGGCTTTGGTCATAAGTTAAACCTAAAATCCTGGTTGTAATCCAAGTTGTTCATATGTGGACCCAGTCATAGCTCTAGGGGTCCACTGTATCTGACTCCAAAAATTATTTTTCAAAGAGTGACACATTTATTGGAATAGGGGTTCCCATTCTAACCTCATAGTGGTAGGTGTCAAATCTGGAGAAAACCATTTTTAAGGGCAAAAACATCAAGTGCTCTTTCAGTAAAGTCTAATATATTTTAAAACAATATTCAAACTGTTTAGACGTCATATTCCAAAGTGACCTTACAGAATTTCTAAAAACATAGAAGTTCATTCTGGCTGAGGAAAACCTTTGACAACTGCGTGTCACAAACTTTTAGGATATGGAGAACAGAGTGCATGTTGTTGAGATATAACCTCTGAGTTTGTAGTGCTTTTCCTGTTTCTGTTTTTGTTAGATTTTCAACTTTTTCATATAGAAAAATCTAAACATACATGAAAATAGTTTTCTGTCTCCCACTCACAGCTTTAACAATGATCAATTCACTTACTAGTCCTACTTCATCTCTACTCTACCCTGCAGTTCAGTTTGTAACTAATGCCAGACGTCACATCATTCCATCTGTAAAGATCTAAGACTTGTTTTTTAAACATAATCACCCTCAGTTCAATTTGCAGGTAGTGGCAGACCTCAAATCATTGTGTCTGTAAAGATCTAAAGTTTGTTTTTTAAACATAATCACCCCCAATTCAATTTCTAGCTAATGTCAGACCTCAAATCATTTCATCTGTAAAGATCCAAGGCTCATTTTAAAAACATAACCACAAGACCAATAATTCCTGAACACTCTCAAAAGGTTCCCATTTTGGGTTGTCTTATTAAACAGTCATTTCTAGTATAGTTGTTTGAATCTGGATCCAAGTCAGCTCTGTACATTGTGATTGGTTGAGAAGTCTCAGGAATTGTTTTCTATCAACAAATCTCCCCTTCTGTTCTTTCCTTGCAGTTTTTTGTGGAAAACCCAAGTTATTTGTCCTAGACTGGACGCCTCTACATGGTGTCCTTTGCTGCATCTCCCACTCTGCTGTGCTTCTGATGAATCAATAGTTAGATCTCAAGCCTGGTCAGAGCCTGTTCTGTTTTGTTTCTTGCTCCGTTTTGCTAGTGTGTTTCATTGGTGCCAACACAGTCGCTCTTTTTTGTGACATTAGCAGCTAGTGATGATCACCTGGCATAACCTGCTTGAATAAGGTTATGTAATGCCTTTTAAGGCAAAAGAATCTTCCCAAATATCATAGCACTAAAACTACAAATGAAAACACTAACGTGCTGACTACTGCAGGACCATCATCCATTTTAGAAAATTAAGCATATTTTTATTTTCAGCATTTTTACCATGTGGACTGAGCTTGATGAAGACAGCACTGATGCAATAGTTCTTGTTTCACAGCGTTAGAAAGACCCGAAGAGCCCAGTTTTTAAATATCAATATAATCAGTGATGATAACTTATGCCTTACCTTGCATTTGACCTGTGCCGCTTAAATGTGACCTAGCTTTATTTTTAAATGTCTCTGTTGGCTGAATGAGAGCCAGCTGTCAATGTCAGGAGACGCCTTGCGAAGTGCTGAGAAAGGTGATGGGAGAGGATGGGGACGTGCCCACCCTTCCCTCCTTCCTCTCCCTTGGGCAGCAGCGATGGACGTGCCGAACTTGGAGGGCCTGCTAGAGGTGACCTGTGCCGTGACCGCCAGACCCTGTCTGGTTCCAGGGAAGCTACTGTCACTTTCCCACCCGCTCACCCCGGGGGCCACACTGCTGTCTTCATGGAAGGGACTCTCAGTGCTGCCCTGGGCAGAGCTGTATACCCCAAAAACCCTCTTCTCACATGGACCAACTCCATAGCCCCAGGTCCCTATTTCAGTGTCCCTGTTTCTGTCTCGCAGGTTAGAGACCTGCTCACTGTTTCATTTGAGCAGCTGTTCCTTATTGGTTTCATGTAAGAACATTCAGAAGCTACAAATGAGTCATGCAAACAGTAGCTTCCTTGTGTGACTCTTACTGATGGCCAGAATGGAAGGTGTGGTTATCCCTGCTGACGGGGAAGGGGCTGCTACCTTCAGCGAAGTCGTGTCGATGAGTGTCAGCAGCTGGTACTCATGGCAACAGACTGCTGTGATCCTGCTGACCTCTGTCCGAACGGGAGGGATTGCAATGGCTCAGATAGGACCTTCACGTCAGCAGCACCCATTCAGCAGTGGCTGGCCAGCTTACAGCCAGTATCACAAAAATAAATAAAATCCATGTGGCATTCATAGCTATAAGGTTCTTGACAAAAAGCAAAGTCCAAGTTTGACCAGAGTTCCTTTGTGAAAACTAAAATATCTAATCATTACGTCCTTATTTTAAGATAATTCTTTAACACTTTTTTTTTTTGCTTCTACAAACAACTCAGGGATTTTTTGGATAGCATTTTAAGAAAAAGTATTTGAAATTTTAGTTGTACTTTCATTTCCAAGAGAGCTGCTTTTAACTTTCATTATTTCCTTTGAGATCTATAGAACTATGATTAGATATATAGGAAGAATTTTAACCTCCCAGCACCCACACATACGAGGAGGTCCTAGCATTTTCTCACCTCAGAGCTGAAGCATTTCAGGGAGCCAGTGAGACGCTGAGCGCACTGCCCTGTGGGTTGGCCTGACTCACGCTGAAGGATCAAATGGCTCGTGGGACCTCGTGAGAGGGAGGAAAGGGGAAGGCACAGGAAAATGACCGCCACTCCCTAAGATACTAAAGCAAATTGAAATGGCCAGCAGTCAAGCCGGGTGTGGTGGCACACGCCTGTAATCCTAGCACTTGGGAGGCTAAGGTAAGAGGATTCTTGCAGTTTGAGACCAGCCTGGGCTACAAAGTGAGCCCAAGGCCAGCCTGAACTGCATAGAGAGACCCTGTCTCAAAAAGACCAAAAAAAAAATAGCCAACAGTCGATCAGCTACCAGTGTGTCCATGTCAGAACTCTTACTGATAAGACACCTACTGCTGTCATCTTACGCCGCTTAGAGGTCCCGATACACCGCTGTAGTTTTCCTGATCCAAAGGATAATGGAGAATAACAACAATTAAAAGTCACAAGAAACTAGTAATTGGCTTTGTCCCTCCTGTACTAGGAGTTGAATCTAGGGCCCTCACACTGAGCTACATCCCAGCCCATTTTATTTTATTTTGGGGGCTCTGAGAGATAGAGTCTCACTGTGTAACTCAGGCTGGCCCAGACTCACAGCAGTCTTCTTGCCTCAGCCTCCCAGCATGTTGGGACTACAGGCATGTGCCACCATGGCTAATGAGTAGTTGACTTTTAAAAAAAACCTGCAAGGCTTGAGACCCTCCCCGAACAAGGTGCTTCTGGTCACGATTTCAGGGCTTCCACCACAGACGCAGTGCTGGACATGTTCACTTTTCCTTGTCTTTGAAACAAAGGAAAAAGGCAGTAACCTCAAAATTGCAAGTTCAACCCCAGCCTGCACAACTTAGCAGGGCCCTGTCTCAAAAAATAGGGGTTGGGAATGTGGTTCAGCATGAAGGTCCTGGGCTCAATCCCATTTACAGCAAAATTAAATATTGCACAGGCTGCTTGTGATTATATTCCATTTCTATCACAATCTCTGTTTTCAAGTAGTACTTCAGTATCACATACAAACTACAAAAGGGAATTTTCCACTCTGTAGCTAGGTACATCCTCTGCTGACCTCATTCTTCAGTCACACATTTCACTGCTACCAACTCAAATCAGGAGTCCTGGGAACATGGTTATGGGAGGCAAGCAGGTCGCCTGCCAAAGTGACAGAAGAGTCAGTGCTGTTCCAGAGAAGAGAACTGAGGCACAGGTGAAAAGGCCATTTTTTAAAGTAGGCTTCTTGGTCTGGGCAGCCTCTTGCATAGCAGCAGGAAGCATAGGATCTAATGATCTGTGTGGCGGGGAGGAGGGTGGGCTGTGCCTTGTTGGGTGAAGCTAGAGAGTTTGTGGATGGAGATGTTCCAGGATTTGTCTGCTACAGCAGCCTCGGCATAAGAACGGTTGAGCACTCCGTTTTGTCCATTATGGCTGGCAGCCACCCTACTGGACAGCCAGGTACAGATCATACAAAATAGAATGCTATTCCATTTAAGAACATGACCGGCCCTCCCGCCAGGAGGGTCCGTGAGGGACCGTGGCAGCCTCCAGTTCTTGCACCCAGGTGGATTAACTCATCTCTAAAATGTTTAAGTGTCTATTGAGGCAGGGGAACGTATACTTCAGGCCAGACAATGGGGTCCGTGAGAGCCAGCAAAGCTTCTCAATGTCATTTTTTAAAAATCTCCAAATACAGTTTGACATCCAGCTACTATTGATTGCACATGATGGTTTTTAACCCCAGAGTACTGAAGCTTCTTAGATGGACCACCAGATGCCCGCTACTGGGTGCCACCCCACTCACCCATGAGCTCCCCTGACCGCCTGATGTCACCTCTCGGCTGAGCTGCTCCCCTCAGGAGCTCAGAGGGCTGGCTGTGGGGACTGAAGCCGTAGGGCTCGTCATAGGTCATGTGCCCCTGAGTTCTAGGAGCCAGCCTTGTAATAAGCAGTAAAGATGAGGTCTCACAGAGCTGTATTTCAAAGTGTGTGTCTACTAGAACCGAAGGCACCTTGATTCAGAAAAAAGCCGTGACTCACAGCAGCTGGCTTTCTCCTATCTGGGCTTCAGTGTCCCCGTTCGAGAAGAAAGGCTTGACCTGGATGAGAGGTGTGAACCGCAGGGGACTGGACCAGTGGTCAACGCCAAGGACAGCTGTCAGTTAGGGCTGCCTTCATGGTGACCAGCTGCTCCTGCCTGCTAAGAAAGGGGGCTGTTCTGCTCTGCCGAGCAGCCATCCAGGGGGCCAGCATCCAGCCTGCCTTCACCATCCCTCTCAGTCGCTCCGCCTGCCTCTGCAGTGCAGCCCTGCTCAGCATTCCTGGCTGGACCTTGAGCCCCTGGCTCCTCCTCGAGTGTCGCCAGCGGCCTGGGGAACAAGCTGTGCTGGACGGCCTGAGCTGAGGGGGACCGCCTCAAGGCACATGGCTCTGCAGTCAGGGAGAAGTAGGACAGCAGGGAACTGACCTTCAGCAGACATCTACGCAAGGAGTTTTAGATTTTTGTCCTGTTTCTTCATGGCCACAGTCAGCTACCTATTCTTTGCTTTCCAGTTCAAGAACGCCACTGCCTATCATGCATGTTTGTGACTGTCTCACTCTAATCCACGCTGGCCTTGAACTCGGTGTAGCCCAGGCCGCCATTGGAGTCTCAATCCTCCTTCCTCAGCCTTCCAAGTGCTAGGATTGCATGCCTTTGCCACCATGCCTCGCTCCATGTGTGTCATCTTGTAAGTAGCCAGTTCCCCTCATCTAATGACCCCTGTGGGCACGTGAGTTCAGCCTCGATCATCACTGGTCTTGTGTGTTTTGCTCTGGGACCAGCCCTACACCGGCTGCTAGGAAGGAGTGCAGCAGAAGCTATGTTATCAGGCCCCATGTCCTCTCCTCCCACTCAGCTGAAATAAGGCAGGGACGCTGGAGGGACAGTGGCGAGATACTCTGAGGTCACCCTGATGAAAAGCACTAGAAGTACAAAGTGCCAGCATTCTTTTTTGTAGAAGCCAGTGTTATGGGGGAATCATGACCAGGGTCACTCTACTGACCGTATATTGGAAGGAGAGTTGGAGTTTCAGGTCACTGGAAAACATCCAAATGTTAAAGGGGAAATGTGTCTGAAAATCTCTTATACACGTGCTCCTTGACTTTCAAGACAGGATTACATCCAACCAAACCCACTGTAGGTTAGAAATACAGACAGTCAAAAGCGCTCAACCTGCCTCACCTACCAAACCTGTCTGAGTAGCACAGTGCTCCAAAGAAGTCGGGCAGTCCTCCTGCAATCTCGGAGCTAACTGGGAGCTACTGCTTGGTGGCACTGCCTGGCATCCCAGGAAAGAACTGTGCCACATACCACCAGTCCTGGAAAAGATCTAACATTCAAGCCGGATGTGGTGGCTCACGCTTGTAATCCCAGCACTGGGGAGGCTGAGACAGGCGGATCGTTGTGAGTTCAAGGCCAGCCTGAACAGCATAGTGAGACCCTGTCTCAAAAAACGGGGCTGGGGATCTAGCTCAGTGGTCTAAGCGCCTGCCCAGCAAGCGCAAGGTCATGAGTTCAATCCCCGGTGCCGCAAAAAAAAAAAAAATCTAACATTCAAAACACAAAGTATGATTTCTACTGATGTGTGTGTGTGTGTGTGTGTGGAGACAGGGTCTCGACGCTGGCTTCAGACTCATGGCAATCCTCCTCCCTCCTCAGCCTCCTGAGTGCTGGGATTACAGGCATGCGCCACCATGCCCGGCTTTTACTGAATGCATATCACCTTCACATCAGAAATTCAAAAAACTGCTCGTCAGGGACTTGACTGTCTTTTAAGTAAATGTTTTATTAATGAATAGCACATACAAAAACGTGTACAATGAGTTTTCATCAAGTGACTATAACCAGGACCAGGTCAAGAAACAAAGTCCCAGCCCCACAGGGGTGTCCTCTGTATGCCCCAGTTACTGTCCCTCCTTTGAGCCAGAATCCCCACACCCTGGCGCAGAGGGGCCCTCAGAACTGCCCGCTGTCGGGATGGATGCCGTGTATTGTTCTCCTGTTGGGTTTCCGGTTTGGTCTGTTAGCTCGAAGCTGCCCATAGCGTCCTGGGGTGTTGGTGGCCACACGTGTGGGCCTGCTCATTCATACTGGGAGGGGGACTGCTGGTGCCAGGGTATGTGAATGGCACTGAGGACTGAGGTTTGCCCCAACCCTTGAAGGGCCTCAGGTTGTCTTTAAAATTTTTTGGCTCCCCTCTCATAGCAGTTGCTGCTTTATTTTCTTTTTATTTTTGAGACAAGATCTCGCTATATAGCCCAGGCTGGCCTGAAACTTGCAGTCCTCCTGTCTCAGCCTCCCCAGTGCTGGGATTACAGGCATGTCACCACTCAGCTGGTTGTTGCTTTTTGGCACATTACTTTCAGACTCCCTATGATCACTTTTCTCAGATGCTGTGGACTAAGCACCCAGATGCACAGCTTATTAAAATGTGGCTGAATTTGTTATAAAGTTCACTTAGGCCAGGAAGAGGACAGCTGGCCCATGGGAGTTCCTGGGTGGAGGTGGCTTCTGGTTCCCAGTTAGGAGGGCAGGGCACTCCCTTTGTGATGGCCATACTGGGAGGGGTCAGTACTTTGCCCCAAAGGAAGGCAGAAGGAAGATGGTTTCCAGAGGGAGGTGGTGACCAGGGCAGACGGCTGGGTGAGCCAGGCTTGAAGTGATGTGTGCGCGCCTGGGGCAGACACGCTGCCCCTTCCTGCGCCCTTGGCCACTGAGGCGCCTTTCAGTGCCAAGCTGCTGCTGTTTGCACTCCAGGCAGAATGGTCACACTCGCACTGTGAGCAGACAGTTAATAGGCCTCCTAGTGTATTTTCAAAATAATTAGCCCTTAATCACATTATGATATGAAAATTACACCAGAAACAACAACTTCTAGGCCTGCTGAGGAAGCTTAGGGTGCACTGTAGGAACGAATTGCTTTTTCCAGCCTTGTTAGGATGTCCTGAGCAGGGGAGTTGCTTTGTCGCTCTGCACTGTGTTGGAAAGTAGACAACAATTGGGTACCCTGCAGCCCAGCCCTGGGGACTGTATGGAGAGGAAAGGTCTGAGGGCACAGCCCAAGCGCCCCCACTTGTCTCTGGCTGTGAAAGTCTGAGCATTGAACATTCAGCAGACACTATCACAAAGGTGTCCTCACCCCAGCTTTCCTTCGCCCTCAGTGGCATTTAGTCTGCTGGTGCCCAAAACCACTGGGAGCTGTCTGGAGAGGACAGCCTAGTGCCATGACGCTGCCCTCTGCTGGGTGGCCAGAAGAGTTCGCTGCACACACTCAGGCAGCGACTTGCTAAGGGGAACAGCAGGAAAGATTTTGAAAGACCACAGGCTTTTTAAAATGAGGGAAAGAAGTACACCCGAGTGAGCTGTGTGTGTCTTGGTGCCCATGAGACTTGTAAGGGCTCCTTACCCTAGACATCCAGGGCAGTGCCTGAGCTTAGCTGACATGTGTATTTGGTTGTCTTCCCTACCTCTTTCTGGAACTTTCTGCAAGATATCTCTGGCAATTGGCATCAGCCCCCAAACAAGGTTTTATTTTTACTGTTGTTTTTTGTATGCTGTCATTCAGGATTTGGCTCCCAAGAAGCAAAGTGCTATGGGTACAGCTCTGCAAGAGCCTGAGTCTAGTTTCCCTGAAGTCTGAGCTGTTCTGTTAGCAGGCGTTTTCTTCAGTACTGGAGCTTTTGCTCCATCTGATCCCCTGGGTCTGAGTTTCCTGGCTTAGGAGATGAGCTTGTTGGCTTGTAGGTGTCACAGGCCGACCTGTGCAGGCCGCTCTGACACTCGCAATCTGGAATGTTGTCTTCTTGCCCTTATTCTTCCAAGCAAACTTAAGACACCCAGGCAATCTCACAAACATAGTCCTTATGCTTTCCATGTCTTTACCCACCTTATTTAAAATGCCCGGTCAAGAGCCTTCCATAAACTTCTTTTTCTTTCCCCAGAGCGACGCAAATGGGACCGCCAAACTGCCTTTCCTCAGGTACGCACACCTCGCAAGCAGCTCCCTGAGCACGGTGCCTCCCTCCCAATGAGGAGTGAACAGCCAGCAGAGTCCTCCATGGGGCCAGTGGTGCCCAGCTCAGGAGGCCCAGCCTGAGCAGACCTTGTTCTTGAGTCAAGGAAAACTACGGCCACCTCTCTATGACTTTAGTCATTCCTAGGAGTGGGGCCTGAGATGGGACAGTGTGGCATCTGCCTGGATCTGGCTTCTGTCCCAGGAAGGCTCTGCCACATGGCCACCTTCCTAGCAGAAGACTAATGAGCTGTGGGCTCTCAGATGTCGCTTACTGGGAGCTTCAGGATTGGGCCAGGCGACACACACCTGTAATCCCAGCACTGAGGCAGTCTATAGCAGGAGGATCACAAGTTCAAGTCCACTATTTAGCAACTAAGACCCTATCTCAAAATTTAAAAAGGGCTATGATGTAACTCGGTGCCTAGGGCTGTCCCCAGAACCAAAATTTAAAAAAGAAAAACTGGCGGGTTCCCAAGGTGCTGGCATGGAGAGAACTGCCAGAAGCTCTCACACTTAACAACGCCACCTGCAGTTGCATATAATCAGAAGAGAGTAACAGCAGTTCATAAAGCCTGAGCAGTAGTTAGTACCACTGAATTCCTGTCTTGGAGCAGGATTATAAATTTCTTCTCTCTCCTATAGTGGGGAAAACCCCTTTGCTACTGTGAAACTCCGACCCACGGTGACAAACGATCGATCAGCACCAATCATTCGATGAAGATGCCAAGGATTCTCCTGGTTCCTCTACCGTTCAGTTCTCGCCTGCAAAATGATAGGTATCCATTGTGTGACAAGTTCCGGGACTGTTGGAAGCTTCACCAGAAGGTGCCCGATTTTCAATGCATCCTACTTGAGCAAATCAGTGCATTTCCTCAATTTAATGTAGTTGGGCATACACATTTCTGTCAAGATAGTTTAATGGCCAGCTCAATCATTTAAATATTTTCTTCCTGTTCTAAAAATAGTAAATTTGGTTCCAATCCCTAGTGTATCTATTTTTAATATTCTATTTTTTTTTAAAGTTGCAGCCAGAATAAGAGATAGTTTGTGCTTTCATGACTGGATTTCTGCCTCTGATCACAAATGAGACCAGTTCTGTTTCATAAAGCATGTGCTGTTAAGTAGCATTATGATGTTTATCTACAGAAACTATTGTGTAAGTTTGCATCTTAGCATGCAAATCATAATGTTAAGCAATATAAATTATGGAAATGTATTAAATATAATTTTTAACTTACAAATTTTAAACTCTTGATTAAACATAGAGCTCCCCAAGATGGAGAGGTCCCGGCCACCCCGATTTACAGAGCTGCAGTGCTGAAGTTCTGGGACATTTTGCCTGCCCTTCTCATAGCCATACGTAACATCTCGTGTTAAGAGCTACCCGCTACCCGCTGGCTTCCCGGAGGCTTGGCAGAGTGGAAAGGTGTTCTCCCTGATCTAGGGGACCAAAACTTACTGGAAAGCCTCTTGGGGTCCAAGTTTGTTTGTCTGAACCAGATGCTAACTCTCAGGGCTACTTAATGAAGCCAGGATAACTCTGGCGGACCTAAGGGCAGAGCCTGTATCTCAGTCTGAAATCACATGGAGGACTCTGGTCAGAAACTCCAGGGCCTGGAGTTTATTCTTGGCTAGCAAGGAGCAGCAAATCACAATTAAAATTCACACCCAGGCCACTCATGGGGTAAGGGGCTGCTGCTAACCATGGCTGCTTTAATCTTATCGTTTATGAATACTTTTCTGTAAGTTCAAAGTTGGTCAAGGTTTCAGTAATGGCAGTAAACCAGTAGACATGAGACTTGAGGCACTGTCAGGCTTTCTTGGGAGGAGAAACCTGGCACCTCCATGAAGAGCTAATGCAGGGTTAGATCACCCCTTCCTGTCCTGCAGCACCATCTTGAAAGGTGCCCCAGCCAAGTTTCAAATTTACATAGGTGGCCCCACCATTTCCAAAACACAGTAGCAGAGTTAAAGGGAGCCCGCTGTTCTCAGCAGTGGAAAACAAATGGGGGGCAGGTTTCGGAAATGTGTGAAGACTGGAAAGCATGGGTGAGGGCCCCTGGCTTTGTTACAGGGGTTCCAGAAAAGGCCCCAGGTCCACTTGCTGTAGGGTGCGCCACTCAAGGGCTCCCTCTGGGGGGACTTGAGGCGCACACTGTGCAGCTGTCAGTGTTACGGTTCAATGTCAATAATAAAGGAGAATCTGAAGCCCGTGTTCGTGAGCTGTCAGAGCCAACTGAGGAGCACACAGCCTCCTAGCTGGGCTGCGTGTCAGACTTCCTTCGACAAGGGTGCACGGGGTGGCAGTGGGCACACACGGCACAAGCAAAAGCAGCTGAACAGTGGTATGAATCTCATTTATTTAAAACAGTATTTCTCACCTTTCTCAAATTGAAGACTGCAAAAAAATAAAAGCAATGTTTTCTTGAGCTGTTGTTAACCTGGAGAGCAGTGTGGCTGCCTCCCACCCTCGGTGAGACCTAAGCTGGCACATGCCAATGCTATCCCACCTCACTTTACAAAACAGTCCTGAAGCTTAGTCAAATAAAACTACTGTACACAACATTTACATTAGAAAAGATAGCTGGCCCTCAGGAAGCCAGGGGTGTTCTCTTAGGTGAAGGTCGCTCCACAGTTGGGACATCTCCGCTTCCTCAAGGCAAAGCAGCAGATAAACCCAAAGGGAAACAAGATGATGGCCAGGAAGATGCCCAGGAAGGTGAAGCAGTCCTCCAGAACGCCGACTCTGCGGAGACAGGAGGCACGAAGGTCAGGCCCCCACACCCACCGCTGCAGGTTACCCAGCACAGCTGTGACCTCCAGGAAGGCCAGCCTGGGAGAGGCAGCCCTGACCCAAGCCACTAAGAGTCCATGCTTTCTCTGACAAAGGGAAAAAGTGACAGGAGGCAAATGCGTTTCTATGAAAACTGCAAGCTGAAAACAAGAGCCCCCAAACCAAATCATTTAAGAGTATTTTTTTTCCATGCCCTCCAAAAAGTGATTAAGAGCTGGGATTTTCAGTACTGGGGACTGAACCAAGCACCTTGCACTGAGTGATATCCCCAGTTCAAGGCTTTAAGTTGCCTGCGCTCAAATTTGTGAGCCTCCTGCTTCAGGGTCCCAGAGTATGCTGTTTTTTGGTTGTGGTTTTTTTTTTTTTTTTGGTGGCAGGGTGATTGAAAGATTTAAATCAGCCATGGTCACACAATGTCTAGAAGGGTTCTTGAGAGACTTAAACCTCAAGGATGCGGCATCATCCTAAAAAGTCTACCCTCTATGTGTGGGACACATGGCCCACTGAACAGTTTCAGTGACCTGAGGTCATCAGTCAAGGGTCTTTTCAGAGGCTCCAAAGATACTGGAAGCAGGAGCCCCATAAAGGTCACACATGTAAACAGCTCCTCAGGTCACTTCTGGAGAGTTCTGGACCCAGAGTCGAAAATTCAAATGAGAACCACAGAAGCACAAATGAGAAAGTGTCCCTTCTACGAGAAAGATTCTAATGAGCTATTCGCAGGCCTCAGTGCCCACAGGACGGGGCCCTGAGCTCAGGTTCTTCCC
>RJWT010018092.1:0-19042 GCA_004365215.1 Cuniculus paca
CCAGAAAAAAGTAGCGGTAGCCTGCCCATTAACTGCAGAATGGGATAAGAAAGACATGGCATTTTATGTGGTAGAAACCTACTCAGTTATAAAGGAAGATAACCTCAAGGATCTTGTAGGTGGATAGAGGCAACTTGAGATCAAGCTCCTGGATGAAATGGTTCAGAGTCACATGGGTGCATTTTATGTTGTCTCCCTAGTATAACAAACTAAAGGAGTTAGTGGGATGGAAAATGCACAATACATATTGCGAAAGCCAAAGGGGAGGAATTATCTAAAAAGGGAAGAAAGTGGCCACTGTTAATCTATTGTCATGATTTGAAACTCATATTGTCTTCATTGTTCTGATTAGTTTTGTTTTATTCTGTTCTGTCTGATTTTATTATACTTGATGGCATGGACAGCTATTTTAAAGATAACAAAATATATAATTGCAGCCATCGAGGATGTCCAGTTATCTTGTTTAGAAACCCTGTATTGCTTCCATTGTTTTGTTTTGATAGATTTTACTCTATTCTGTGTTGTTTGATTGTAGTATGTCTGAAGGTATAGGCAAGTATTCTGATGATAACAAGATGCATTATGGTAGCCACTATTGTTTTACTGCTATCTTGAACCTCTGTATTGTTTACCTTGTTCTGCTTTGTTTTGTTTTGTTTTGCTTTTGTTTTTTTTTACTGGTTTTATTTTGTTCTATTTTGTTTGACTTTATTTATCCTCAATAAATATATATTGCAGATAACAAGAGGCATTATGGTAGTCATTATTGATTGCTTTTTACCCTGTTTAGAAGTCATGTGCCATTGTCATTGTTTTGCAGTGATTGATTCTACTCTGTTTTATTTTGTTTGGTTGTATTCTTTTCAAAATAAATTAAACAATATACTAGGAATAAATAAATGCCATCATATCAAATTATAAAGCTTCTGCATAGCAAAAGAAGGTTTCTGCCCAGAATAAAGAGACAACTTACAGAATGGGAAAAGTTTTTGTCATTATCTCTTAGATTAAGAAAACAAAGATCTTGTAATCTGAACAACAACTTTGAAGATAACAACATGCAATATATTAACTAGTGTTAATTTCCTATTATTTTGTTTTGAAATTCTGTATCATTTTTACGTTTTTGTTTTTAAAATTAAAAAAACAAGTCAGGGGGTGATAACTACCCTTATCAATTCAGTGTTACTAAACACTTTGCTCCTAAAATCAGATTATCACCCTTTTAACCATCTCATACTTGTGAACCACATTAAAATGTGTGAATTTTGGATTATGATATTTCATCTACCAAAATCTTGTAAGGTCAGATATTTAATGGATACCGGGGGACACTCAAGCCTTTTGGCATTGTAGTGCTCTACCACTCTTTTATCTTCTCCTTCTAATAGTTTTGATCTCCTTTGATGCAGTTTTCATAGCACTTTTCATTTAATTACTTGGAACCAAATGATATACATAACATTAAAAACATTCTTCTTTTGATTAAGTTAAAAGTTTAATCTATTTTTGGCTTCTTTCAGTTAAAAATATATACAAGCTGAGAAATTTAATTTATATACAGATGTACATATGCTTGAGTTTTAGTTGTCACCTATGTCTTATACACACATATATGTATTTAATGTATGTGTGTGTTATGGATTAAAAACTGGTGGTCAACTTGGCACCAGCTGAATTTAATTGGCATGATGCTGCATTCAGACAATCCACCTGAGGAAGGTTGCCAGCATAAAAGAGAGACGTGGAGAGGAAGAGCAGAGGCATTGTGGGTTCTCCTAAGTGCTGTTGTTTGGAGCCATTGGTTCTCCTGGAGGAGCTTGTCAGGCTGGCTCCCCAATATGACTTTGACTATTACCATCAGAGGAGCTCGGGACCTTGTCACTGAGAGAGGCCGTTTCACTTTGGGGAGCTCTGGTCTTTGTGTTGAGCATCGCTTCCTGGCTCCAGAGGGGAAGATGGTGTGCTGTTCAAACTCCAGGAGAAGTTGTCATGCTGGCTTCCTGGCATGTACTTGACTGTTCTCATCATCAGAGGAGCGCGGGACCTCATTGTCGCTGAGGATGGCTGTGGTACTTTTCGGGGAGCCCTGGTTCTTATTTGAGCGTTGCTTCTTGGCTCCACTGTAGAACCCTCAACCTACTAGCACAGATCCTTCATCCTGCTGGCATAGACTTTCTGGCTTCCACTGCTGGCCTATGGGCCTTCCCAGAACAGACTTTGGTGTTGTGGACAGATTTCCTGCACTTTCTTGTGTCTAACAACTGGGAAGCATCATAAGTAATATTATAAATTCTGTGTCCTGATTGTAATCTTTCTCCCTGTGACCCCTGACTATAACAGTGTGTATATATAGATGACTGTAAAATAAAATATATGTATTTTCCAGTTTATATTTTGGTAAATATTTCAGGAACCAAAGGGAACTACATCATCTTAAATGTTAATGTTTATCTTCACAAAATATACATGCTAACTATTCTCAACTGAAAGAAAACAAATGGTGCAGCAAACAGATTTTTCATGATTAAAAATGAAAGTTGAAACCATACAAAAGTCTGATTTTGCTCAGAGAAAGTACAAAACAGCTTACATAAAGAAATGAATCCTGGCAATTTAACATCATCTTAGAAAACAGTATCATTTGTGGATTTAACTCAGCTACTTCAAGGGTATAATTCAGAGGTAATGTTTATATGAGACCTTTGCATGAGGATTTAATACCAGGTGGTCTTAGTTTGTTTTTTGATAAGTTTTAAATCAGTTTTTGATAACTGATTTTTAGCCTAGGTCTGCTAATGCCTAACTGTGTGATTAGAAGAATAAAAGGCAATATTAACAATTTCTAGCACTAATTTTTCATAGGCCTTACTATTTTATTCTATAGTGTTTCAAAATAATGAAAATAAAAGTTATGACATGGTTACTTCATATGCCTTATTTAGTCCTTAAAGGATCTTCCTTTATAAAAGACCTATTCTCATAGGAACCATGTTCTCAGGTTCCTGTATTTTATAGATAGGAACATAAGTCTGAGTTAAATTCACTTGTGCCAAGGGCATGCAGCAAAAAAGTGGTAGAAATGGGATTCAGTTTTAGATCTTTATAGCCCTCAAATTCAGTTACTCGGTAAGAACAGCCCTGGATGGTAGGTGGTTTTATTTCCATCCCTTTGACAGGCATGTGACTGATTCTCAGGAGATCTGAACAACTACTTTAAGGTCGTTCAGGTGGTAAGGAGCATAGCTAGGATTCCAGTCAACCTAAGTCTGTCATTGAGCTAACGCAACTTCCTTTACCCAAATGTGGAAAGAGAATAAAGGTCTACCATAGCACAGAAATGAACGCTGTCTTTCAATATTTGTAAATTAGGAAAATAGTATTTACTATATAGAGCATTGGTTTTTATGTTTATCAAAATCTCATAACATACTAATACTGCACATTTTTATTGGCATGGGAAAAACAAGGTGGGAGACAGCTACATTTGTATCTGCTTTGGTGTTCTTGATTTTCTACTGGTAGACTGAATAAAGGGTATATTACCCAAACTGGGACAGTTCTGTGAAGTTACAGAGGAACTACTCCTAAAAATACAGAGCACAGTGAAAAACAGAGACTTTTCCAGCCACTGTGGGTTATTTGGCCACAATCCAAGGACATGTAGGTGCTTTCTCCTGACCTTCTAGGCTGGAGTTTTCCTTTGTCCCAGGGTTCCCTCTTTATAAATATTTTTGTTCTAAATGTTTCTCTTAAAATCCACATAAACCTGAAGAAAAATTTAATTCTGAGATCCCAATTCATTAAGCTAGTTTTAGGGAAAAGAATACATAAGTGTGAGATTTGAGACTAGAATTGGGCAGATTTTTTTTGCCTTTTGAGGGTTTTGCCAACTTTTCAGCCAAAAGACTGAAACAGTAAGTAGTTTGCATTTTAACTGTGAGTAAACTGAGTAAACAACACAACACTGTATCTTATTTTTGCTGTGAGAATGATGGTTATGAATTCTATTAGGTGCCTCAGGAAATATGTTGCCTTTGACTTTCAATTCTTGATTTGAACTCTAGTATGAGAACATTCTGTACAGTAGAATTATTTTCTTACCACCAATGCTATAATTCGGGGCTGAATGAATGATTAAAGGTTTGGATCAGTAGTTCATTATCAGGAAATTATAAACATAATGGTATGCCATGGAAACAAACGAAAAGAAATCACACAAAACAAAATAGAACATTTTGGATACCCATAGCTTGGTCCAGTTCCTGATTTTGCAACTGATGATAACTATGGTAGTCATGTATAAACTCACAGAACCTCAGTTTCCTAATGAAGATAATGTCTACATCTTTCAATTATTTTCACTGAGACTTAAGTGTATAAAGTAGCTGGCATAGAGGAAGTCTGTTGAAAATTTTGGTTTTGACTTCCCGTTTTCCCTTAAAATTGCAAAGTTGCACTTTAAATTCTGTCATTATAATCTACAGTAATGAAGAAAATGTCACTATAATTAATGCATTTTTCACATTAATAATGTAAAAAGTTCCTTTCTTTTCCCTCTCTTCCCCCTTCATTTTCCTTTTATTTTTTTCCTTCTCTGTACTATACTCCCTTCCTCCTTCCTGTCATTCCTTTCTTTCATTCTTAATAAAAAGGTGGTCAAATTGTTATAAAATGTACATGCTGCACATGGAAATAATTTGATAAGTTCTGATATTTAACCTTTAAAATTTAATCATTGTTAAAATAATGACCATTTAGTTTAGTCAAGTTTTTTTTCAAGGACTTCAATGACTACATCCAGTATAAAGGTAACCCTTCCAGAATGTGCAAACTGCTTACCACACTTTTTCTCTGGAAGATACACCTTGTGGTAGTAAAATGACACACAAATATTACCTTTAGGGAGGACACTTTTCAAAATTATTAATACTAAATAAAAATATTGGACTATGGATATATTCCATAACACCATTCTGAAATGAAAGTTTCTGTGTTCATGTTCGTTTACATTCTGTTCTTTGACCTTTTCTCTATGGTTTTCAATAAAAGGTCCTCAAATGGAACAAAGGTCATAAAAAGATTTATGAAAGGGTAATGAATGATATAAAGGTAAAATGAAGAGGAAGTAGTTAAGGAATTAAACTCATTTGTCTTAGTTTAGGAGATGGTGAAGGCATCTAAGGATTTATTGAATAATTTTGATTTTTCAGTACTGTTTAGCACCAGCAGCTGGGTTCTAGTAATTGAAAGCTGATTACTATGTAAAGGAGTGAAAAATAGATGCTAATTAGATAAAATTATCTGAAGAGAATAGCAATGTTTTGGAAACCTGGGATAGGAAAAGGGTAGACTTTCTTACAAGTTTGTTTAGTAGAGAACAGTCTCCCCTTCTCATGCTAAGTGTCCTCTCCTCATCATGGCAAAATCCTTTGACAGCCACTGTTGTGAACAAGTCTCTACTTGACAGCGTAGGATCTTTAAAAGCACTGACCTGTACAACAATAGAATCCTGTGATTTGGTCTTAGTTCACAATTGCCACTAATACTAAATCTATTTACCAGTGAGACCATTCACTGAATGATATACTTCACTATCCTTTTTATGCAAGTGAAAATGTCTAGGTCTTCTATACAGAATGGCATGTGGTCCTGTGGCAGGAAATAGTAATTTTTCCTTTCCTAGATGTTCTTTTTGATTTTTCATGTCATTTCTCTCACTTACATCAACACTACCACAAAGAATACTGTGGTGTCTAATTATATTATATTATATTATATTATATTATATTATATTATATTATATTATTATTGTATTATTTATTGGTATTAAGGATGGGATCTAGGGCTTTGTATGCACACTAAGCAAGTGCTCTACCCCCAGCCCTGTGATGCTTAACTTTATAAGTCAGCTCGACTGTGTTAAGAGATGCCAAGGTAGCTTATGAAACTATTTCTGGGAGAGTGGCATTTGAATGAATAGCTCTTATAAAGAACATCCACTCACTACTGTGGGTAAACAGCCTCAAGAGAACAAAAAAGGATGAGGTAGATCAAAACTTCTCTTTTTGATGTGAGACATCTGTCTTCTACCTCTCTCAGTTATGGAAACTCCTGGTTCTCTTGTCTGTTGACTCAGACTCAAATACATTATTGCTTCCATCTTGACAGTGAGGCCTCTGGGCCTCCATAATTGCATGAGCCAATTATCATAATAAACATGTGTGTATGTGTCCAGATTCTAACTGTTCTGTTTCTGTGCAGAATCCTGAGTAGTACCTCCACCTTACAGAATTGCCAGTGTTGATTCAACACAGTGAGTTTTTCAATATTAGTGTAACAAGGAATCATCCTGGGAGAGCATAAGTGTGGAAGTATTTGTTCTGATTCATGAGGTCCACAGAAGGTGCCCCAAATGAATCTTTACATTTATTTATTTATTTATTTATTTATTTATTTATTTATTGCAGCACTGGGGATTGAACTCATGACCTCACGCTTGCCAGCAGGCACTTAGGCCACTGAGTTAGATCCCCGGCAAATCTTTACTTTTAAATAAGCACTTGTAGTGATTTTTAATTCAGATGATGAATGAACCACTTTCCCAATAGAATGAAAACTCTATTCTAGGAAATTCACACTTCATAGGAGTAGGCTAACTCTCTCCTTGACTTACAGGAATAGCTGTGAGACTGGTGCTATAAAGCATTTAAGGAAGGAATTGTACTAAATGGAAAGCTACAGAGTTGGGCCAGTCTGGTCAGCATGCAGGCTTGGAAAAAGACAGTGGGTAACATCGAGACAGTTAGTGCTAGCTGAGACTAGCCTCAGGCTCTCACATGCAGCTTCTGAGTGCCTTCCTGTGGTACTGGAAAGGGAACCCGAGTGTCCTTGAAGACAGGTCCATTTCCTATTGTTGCTGCAAAAGAGTATTTCCCTAAGAATGATCAAAGGACATGCTAGGTTATTTGTCAGTTTTCCTGATTTTTCTTAGTGTTGTATTAAGAGCCAGAGAGTGACAGTTCCTTGATAACATTTATATATGTGTCACATTCTATAAAATATATAGAAGTAACTTGACTCTTTTCACTTCTAGTGAAGAGTACAAGTAGACTCTTAAAGTCATTGATCTACTCTGGTTCTTAGTAGGGCCAATCGTTCATAAACCTCTATACTGTTATTAGTAAAAGTGATTTGTGATTGCCTTCACAACTGCTTCGAGAACACGCAGGCAAGAACTGCGATGAGTGGTTCATACCTTTGGGCCTGGGATCACGAGGGTCACATGCTGTCATAAAGAGGATTCAGGGGAGAGGTTGTACCAAGCTCTGGTACTCTGTGATGCTCTTATCTGAATCCTCTCATCTCTTTAAAGAGACTGAGGAAAACAGTAGCAGGTGATAGGATTTTCTTTTTCTGCACTCTAATTAGGGGTCACAATAGATCTTTAGAGAAGATTTCTGAGTTCTGGGTGCTAAGACAGTTTAGAAATATGATAGAAATGTATGAATGCATAATTACCTTCTTATAAGTCACCAAAGACATGCATTTATTGCAATCACACACAGTCCCTTGAAGAACCTGCAACACAGTCCACACTATATGGGTCACCATGCCTGTGTTCATTCCACCTAGTATTATAGGCTTCTCTTCAGGGCTCATCACAGCACCAAAAGTTCTCAGGGTAAAACAATATTCTTTCTGATTACAGAATTTTTTGAGCTATTTTCAATAGTTAAGTTTAATAAACAGGGAGTAGGCAATTAAAATACCATTATAGACACTTAAATTAAAAATGTAACTTCTGTCAGGCATGGTGGTGCATGCCTGTAATCCCAGCACTCAGCAGACTGAGGATGGAGGATCGATGCAAGTTCAAGGCCAGACTGGGCTACAAAGCGAGTTCATGACCAGCCTGAACTTCAGAGTGAGACCCAGTCTCAAAAAGAAAAAAAAATTCTAAGATGAGAAAAGTTTATTTTAGAAAAGAAAGGATCCACAGGGAAAATACAAGAATAATTTCAATGTAATTGAGGGAAATCTAAGCCTATTTGATCCTAGAAAATTCCAAAATGCTACTTGACAGTAAGAAAATGAGACAAAAGTCAATGATAGGAGGTTTAGAAACACAATACCAACTTATCAAATCTGTTTGCAAGAGCATTTCATGTTGTCTGTATTAGAAATCTAAACTTCTGAGTTGCTTCCTAGGACGATCAGAGGGAGAACTTGGGGGCATTTTTCTCTCATGATGTGTTTAACATGAAAGTACCTGTAGAAATAATAATTTAGGTACTTAATAGCAAAGGGACAGGAGATAAGTTCTACCTCTAATTGACATTTTTGATTACTGGTAATAATTCAATAATGAAAGTGAAGAAGTCAATATTGTGATTAACATTCTATTTAATTTGTCAGTTTTAGTAATGCACTACCTAAAATATCTTTCTTTTTCAAAATCACTGCTAAGGAGGATGTATCTATTTGGTTTAGGATTCAAGACCTCTGAAATACGTCTGGTAAATGTTTAACAATTGGCTCTCAAAAAGGAAAAATAAAACCTTGGTTTCTAGTTTTTTCTCATTTCCATCATATAAATATTCCCCCCAAGCAGTTTTTATGTGCCAATGGGATATTAACATGTTTTATAAAATCTGTTAAAAAAAAAACTGACTCTTAAAAAACTGGTACAAGTTGGATCTAGCATCCAGAGTAACTGGGTCTTACTATTTGACTTAAATAGCTCTGTATATAGATATTAAAGCAATCTTTTATATATTGGATAGAATGTTTCATGTTAACTTTGATCAAACATGGTAATAAACCCACTGTGCTGTTGAAACCTTGTAATTGTGTTAATACTAGTATGTCCCATCTTATAAAACAGTTTCTCAAAAGCTGCAAGTGATTTGAAAATCTCTCAAATTCATGGCAAATCAGGATCCTCTAGTGATTATCTTCCCACAGAACCACCAAGTTGAAGGCCAAGTCACCTACCAAACTATCTTTATAAGGACTAAGAACATCAGGCAACAGACCACAGTGCTTGATTTTAGTATAAACAACCAAAAAGCTATATTCAGGAAGGCAGGAAGGAAGGAGTTGCTCATGTCACCTCTCCACTAACCCTAAGCAGCCCAGTGTGGAAAGAGTAGCCTCCTGCTTTGGGAAGGAAGAAAGAATAAAATCTAGGCAATTGACTTGAAACACAGCACCAGGATTGCCATGGTGAAACCAGAGTGGGACAAAGCACCATAGCTTCAACCACTAGGCTTACTAATAGCTATGAATCATGCCTCTAGAACTGTGTTAGGCCAGGCAACTGACTGTCTCTGCCATCTTTTATCTGGCCTCAGGCTGTACAGTAGGGATCAAGATCCTATCTACTGGGAAGAAGGGCTTGAAGGTTGGCACAGGGCATTGATTTAAGGATCTTATATATATGCCAGAGCTCACAGGTAGAACTGCTAGACCAGTGGTGATGAGCCTATGGAATGAGTGCAGCAACCAACTGCTTGTTATCATTGAAAGCACTAAACAACTTACCATTACTGTACTAGACTCTTTTTATCATCACACAGAGATCTGCACCCAAGTACAGTGGACTGCAGTGGTGACTTGCCTTAGTACCAGTCTTGTCATGGGCCTAAAACACACCTACATTACTCATTCAACTCTTCAGGCCCCTGTGGATATAAGACTTGAGTATAATCAAGCTTATCATGAGCCTTGGTGGCCAGGAAACTATCTCCTAACCTCAAGCATTATAGATATTGGTAGGACAATGCTCATAGATGAGACCCTGGGATTTCCCCAGCACCAGGTAGAAGACTGTATCCCAGTGGGAGGAACTTTTGTTTTGGCCCATATCATTGCTAGCTGCAGCATGGGCCTACATGTGCCACCAAGACTGAGTAGGTCCTATGTGTAAGATACAAGTACAATTCAGCTTAGTGTTAGCCCAGGTTTCTGAGGGACTGCCCTCAACAACACTAACTCAACCTTAGACATCATACTATGGTACCAGATTGCATCTTCTGGGTGAAGGAAAGTAGGAAGCACAAGACTTTGCCCCACCCACAGTGCTGGGTTGGGCCTCTGGAACAAATCCAGTGTCAGGGTAAGACATATGACTGTCGTTTCTTAGATTTCTACTCTAGCTAGTATCATGTGAAGCTGGTTGCAATCGTTTTTGGCTACAAGTCTATCTTGGCATTAAGCAGCTCATAGCAGTGTGGGCCTTGGTTCTATCCTATGTATGATGCTTATCTTGGCGGGATGTGTGCTCAGAGTGTGACACAGCTTGGTATCACCGGCCAGAGGTAGAATACAGGAGTGCAGCTGGTTCATTCATAGAAACTTCCCAGAGTTGGGAAGAATCCTGCAGTACCTGACCAAGGTTGGTAACCATGGATGAAGCATATGGTACCTATTCCAGTCCCAGAGAGAAACCTGTGGGGACACAATACTCTTTGTAGGTACTCTCTTGGTTCCTTCTGAACAACATGCTAGCCTTCTATTTGTGATAAAATTGGGCTTGAACTACTCTCTAGAGCTAGAAAAGTGACAACTTACAACAATGAATTCCTGGCTAATATGTACCTATGTGCCATTCAGTAGTGAAATAGTGGATGTGGCTGCAGGCTCAGGCAAAATAAGTAGCCTGCTTATACTTTTTGGAAAGTATGGCCCATACAAAACCAGATTAGGAAGACTGGAAGAAATACCTAATGATTCAGTTCTCATGATGTTGTGTATCAAACATCAAGAGATTTTAGGAAAACAAGGCCTTATTTAATACTTGAAGTAAGGTGCCAGAAACTGCCAAGACAGTAATCAGTAAGAAAAACTCTAATAATTTAAAATAGTTGTTTTAAAGAAACTTAATAAGCTTAAAGAAAACACAGAAAACATCTCAATATACAAAGAAACATAAGAGATGGAACAATTAAAAAGGTGAAATAGAAATTTGTGAGCTGAAAAATATACTAAGTGAAATTAAAAATGTGATAGAAGGCATCAATTATATGGTTCAACAAAGAGAAGAAAAAATTAGCCTGAAGACAGTGCTCTTTGAAAATTTACAGAAAAAAATGAAGAACACTTATGGGAAGTAGAAACTTCATTAAAAGAATAAATACATGGATTTCTGGGGTTTAAAATAGACTTTTGAATGTCAGAGGTATGGAAAACTTATTCAAAGAAATAATAGAAACTTTTCAAACTTACATATAAATACACAAGTATATGCAGGTCAAAGGTTGCCAGTCAAATTTAAATCAATTTTACCCCAGGGCATCTTATAATGAAGCTCTCAAAGGTGAAAGATAAAGAGAAGATTCTCAAGGTGAAAGAGAAAATAATCAACACAAATGGGTATCCCAATTTGCCTGCCTGTAGACTTCTCAGCACTAACCTTCTAAGCAGGTATGGAGAAAGTGATGTGAGACTTCCACAGAACTGAAGGAAAAAAACTGGTAACCAAGAATACTTTACCTTGGAAACTATACAACTGTAGAAACTGTACAACTAAGATTTCTCAGATTAATGTATTTCTTTTGCTTCTGTTCTTTAGGAACATTTTTGAGTTACAATCATTTAAAAGATAAAATATACAAAGATTTATTTTGTAGGGTTCATGGTAACCATAAAACAAAAAAAATCTACAATAGGCAAATCTACATAGTAAACAAGGAATTAAGTACCCAAATGTATAAAGCAAATATTAGCCCTAAAGTGAGAGACAGACTCTAACACAACAATAATTAGAACTTCACTCTCACTTTCAACAATAGTCAACTCATCCAAACAGAAAATGAACAAAGAAATATCAGAGCTAAACTGCACCTTAGACCAAATGGACCTAACATGTATCCATAGAGCATTCTATCTAAAAGCTGCTGAATACACATATTTTTTATGAGCACATGATAAATTTTCCAGGATATATCATATGACAGGCCACCACACAAGTCTCAACAAATTTTCAGAAGCTGAAGTCATGTCAGTTATTTTTTTTTTACCACAATGAAATAAAACTAGAAATGAATAACAAGACAAACTTTGGAAACTGTACAAATATATAGAAATTAACTTACTTTTGAACAAACAATGAACCAAAGAAGAAATCAGGGAAATTAAAGAATTTCTTGAAACAAATACAAACAGAGATACAACACACCAAAATTTATGGGTATGGCAAGAGCAGTATTAAGAGGTAAATTTAAACCTATCAATGCCTGAATCAAAAAAGTAGAAAGATCACAAGTATACAACCATCCACAGCATTTTAAGGAAGTGCAGAAACAAAAACAAGTAAAATCTGAAATCAGTGGGATAAAAGAAATAATAAATGTTAAAGCACAAATAAATGAAATGAAGACTAAGCAACACAAAGACCAGTGAAACAAAGAGCTGGTTCTTTGCATCCATTCTTAAAAAAATTCTTAGCTTGACTAAAAAGAAAGACAGTAAAATCAGAGGTGAAAAATGCATTAATACATTACTATTTTGTAATACCACAAAAATAAAAAAAATCATTAAAGATTATTATGAACCAATTTGATAGGCTAGGAGACATGAAGAAATTTCTAGACGCACACCTTATAAAGATTGAATCATGAAGAAATAGAAAACCCAAACAATGCCATATAAGGTAACAAGATTGAATGAAAAATGAAAAGTCTCCCATCAAAGAAAAGGCCAGCACTAGAGAATTTCACTGTTTATTTCTTCTAAACATTTGAAGTAGGACTAATACAAGTTCTTAAATTATTTTTAAAAATAGAAGAATAAGGAGTTCTACCAGGCATATTCTATAGGACCAGTATTGCCCTTATACAAAAAACAGATAAAGATACAACAATGAAAAAAAGAAAACTACAACCCAATATCCTTAATAAATATAATTATAAAAATCCTCAACAAAGTACTAGAAAACCAAATCCAATATTATCTTAAAAAGATTATTCACCATGATCAAATAAGATTCATCCTTGTAATGCAAGGATTGTTCAACTATCAACAAATCAATAACCATGATTTGCTACCTTGATAGAATGAACAAAAACCGTATGTTGACATCAACACATGCAGAAAAGACCTTTGATGTTATTCAAAATGACTTCATGATAAAATATGCTAAGAAATTATGTATAGAAGGAACCTACTTCAACATAATAAGGGCATTTATTATAGCCCAATAGCTAACATTTTACTGACTGAAATCTTTCTAAAATCTGCAAAAAGAAAAGCATGTCCCTTCTAAACACTTTTAGGCAGTGTAGTACTGGAGGTCCTAGTCAGAGCAACCAGCCAAGAGAAATTAATAAAGGACATTTAAATTAGAAAGAGGTAGATTACATTACTGTTTTCAAATGGCAATGATATTATTTTACATATATAAAATCCAAAAGACTACTAAAAATATTAGAACTAATAAATGAATTCAGCAATTGGTCATTGACTAAGGCATTAAGAACATACACTGGAGAAAAGATAGCCTTTCAACATATGGTGCTTAGAAAATTTGATACACATTTACAGATCAATGTAACCCTTACCAGTTACAAAAATCAACTCAAGTTGATTGAAGACTTAACATCATAATTTCATTTATTTTATTTGTTGAAGAAGACTTAGGAAACATTTCAGTAGAATGAAATGAGCAAGAAATTTTTAGATAAGACCATAGACACACAGAAACTGCTGTAAAAACTGACATGTAATTACATTAAACTAAAAAGCTCCTGGACGGTCAAGGAAATAATCAGAGTACAAAGACAACCTATGGTATAGGAGAAAATATTTGCAAACTATACATCTTACAAGGAGCTGATATTTAGAATATATAAGGAATAAGGAACTCCAAAAACTCAATAGCAACAACAACAACAAAAAAGATTTAAAAGTGACAAATAGACCTAAATGGATATTTTTCAAAAAAGGACAAAGTCGATAGATGCATGAAAAAATGGTGACCATCACTAATCATGCAAATTAAACTATGAAAGATCATTTTGACACAATAAGATAATTATCAAGAAGACTAAAGATATAACAAGTGATTTCAAGAAGGCAGAGAAAAGGGAATCTCTGTTAGTGGTAATTTGAATTAGTACAGCCATCATGGAAAACAGTATGGAGTTTCCTCAAAATATTAAAAATAGTTCTACCATATGAGCCATCAATTCGTGTCTGGTTATATGTTCAAAGGACATAAAGTAAGTATGTAAAAGAGACATATGCATTCTTGTGTTCACATCACATCAGGATTATTTACAGTCAATAAGAGAAGCAATCTAGGTGTCTATCAACTGATAAATGAATAAAGAAAATATGTACACAGATCTACTAGAATATATTCAGTCATAAGAAGGATGTAATCTTGTCATTTATGATAACACAAATGGAACTGAAGATCATTATATAGCGTGAAACTAGCCAGGTATAGAAAGACAGGTACTGTATATTCAGAGTTTATACATATTATATGTAGAGGCTTTAAAAGTTGGTCTCTAAGTCGAGAATACATTGATGGCTAGCAGAGGCAAAGAAAAATGTAGGGAGGTGAAGTGGGGGAAAGGTTGATCAGCGGGTAGTCAGTTATGCAGAAACAGCAATAAGAAAACTCTGGTGTGCTATTGCATAGTAGGGGGATTATACACAACAATAATGTACTGTATACTTCAAAAAGTTAGGAGAAATGATCTGAAAGTTTTTATTATAAAATGACAATGTTGGAGGAGATAAATATGTTTAACCAGACTTAAACGTATATAATGTATATGTGTATCAAAATATTACATAGTATCTTGCCTCCTCTCCTTGTTTTTTTTCCTTTTTCCCTCCTCCCCTTTTTCACTCCCTTTTCCCTCCCCTCTTCCTTTCTTTACCTCTCCCACTTCCATTCCCTCCCTTCTTTTTTATACCAGAAATCAAATTTATAGCCTTTGCACTTAGCTATATTCCCAGCTTTTATTATTTATTTTGAGACAAGCTCTTTCTACATTGTCCGTGCTCTGTGTCAGGGTACCCCTTCTTAATATCTACAATTTTATGTTTGTAATGTAACAGTAAAAATATTTAAATTTTTTTCTAAGACATTCTCAAATTCATTACAGAGGAAAACAAATTAAAGTAAATGTCCTATGTTAAATGGAAGATTTGTTTTTTTAAAAAACACATACTTGTCTTTTGTGTTACCACGTTTTCACATTTGGGAGCTATATAGTAAGTGTGAGAGACCCTTCATCATAGTTAGTGCTAATACTTTGACAGCAAGTGTCAGTCCATCTCTGGAGGGCTGGGAGGCAGCACAGACAGATGGTTAAACCCATGGGTTCTGAAGTCAGGATGGTTCTATCCCTCAGTACCTGGATAAACAATAGTGGAGAAATTACTTAACACATACTTCTCAATTTTTCCTCCTTAAAATGGGATGATAACAGTGCACACCCTATAGTATTGTAGGCTTAAAGAAGCTAAAGTATGTAAAATGCTTAGAACAGTATCTGTTCCTAGCAATGTTTTATTTGGCCACGGACAATGTATTTTGAGTTGGCAATTAAATTAATCTGTGAGTGTAGAATTTTAGAAGTATTGCCTTAGACTAGGTGTTCTCTTAGTGGGAGAGGAGGGCTTTTTTATTTTAAAACAAATTCTGCAGGTAAAACTGATCCTGCATTTTGAAGTTTGAGACCACTGAGATTACTGTAAAAATTCCTATGTTCTAACAGAGTCAACATTCTATCCAGAGGAGATGACTAAATATTTGAAAATTGCCTATGCTAGAATCATCTTGTAGAACTTGTTTGAAATGAAAACCTGCATTTATATAAAAGATAAAAATGCTTAAATATAATTGCCTATATGTTAATAAAACAGTTTTGGAAGAATACAAATATTGTTTTCTCCAAGGAAGAGAACTAGATAGATGGGAGACAGAAATGGGAATAAAATTTTTGTTATATTTATTTTTATGCCTTTTCTATTTTGACCTGTATATACTTTAATAATTTTATGTATTGAAGGGAAATTGTCAGTTATAAATACATTATTATATATCATAACTACATATGCATGTCAGTTAGAGGTTTAATGTCTCTTCTGTGGTGTCTTGGTTACTTTCCTCTCATTGAGACAAAATACCTGACACCCAAAGTGACGCAAGGAAAGGTTTGTTTAGCTTACAGTTTTTGTGGATTTCAGTCCATAATCAGCTGACTCCAAGGCAGGGTGGCATGGCAGTGGGACAACGTTTCAAGGCAGCAGCCAGAGCAAAAGGGGCCAGCGGTTCATGGTGGCTGCAAGCGGCAAGAGCAAACAGTGCGAAATAGAGAAAACCCGCCCCATTCAGACCTTACATTGTATGTCGGCTCCACCCCTGGGTGAGTGCAGAGCTCACACCGCCAATCCCAGTGCTACACAACAAATCAATCATAAATGTTAGATGTAGCCGCTGCCATGACTACATGAGCCTTGGGGGTCCATCTATATACAAACCATAACATGTGGGTTTTATTCAAAGTGTGCTTAAACAAAATCCAGAATAAAACCTGTAGAATCATAATCTGTGTGGTATCTTTCTCCATGTAGTTAAGACTGGTTATCATGAAGGTACATGGGCAGAAACCTTGTTAGAGGAAAGGTGACTTGTACACAGTTTGATGTCTGAATTGCACTCTTCACTGGGCTAACAGGAAATTGGAGATGTCCTCATATGTGGAATTTAACACACGATGGATTTGATGGAAAATGTTATTATGGCTTGCATCACTTATAAAGTATTTACATATGTGATAGTATAGGCACTATGAAGTAGGAGACTTGTCTTCCAAGCTGGTCATGTCACTAACGGGTAACTCTGGATAAAACTCAACTTTTCTGTTCTTCAATTTTCTTCATTATCAACTGGGAACATTAACACTGTCCTACTTACCTCACTGGGTCAAATGGGACAAGAAAATAATTTGTAAAGCACAAAGCTAATGTAAAAGGTAATTAAATCTGGCTTTGATAAATTGATTGCATATCTACAACATTTTAATGACATTTCAGATCTTGTTAGGACAGAGATCTTTTATATAGCAAACAAACTATGAATTTCTAAGTAATTTAAAAATTGGACAAAACATGCCTAAAAACTATTCTCTCCTGATAAGAAAATCAGAGGAGCTTACTTAATTGCCTTCCTTTAATCCTATTCAAGTTTGTGGATTTTATAGTATCTCTAATACTTTCAAAAGAATTGATTATTTCAACAAAACTGGATATATTTGATATAAATTGATCTACAATGCTGGTACCAAAAGAAAAACATTCACTTCATCTGAATTAATAATTAGCTTCCCATAAGTTTTAAAATTGCCACTTGTGAACCTGCCCAAACAGAAGAAGGGAGTAACTGAAGTCATGGCTTGAGCAATGAAATAAACCAAAGCAGGGAAGGCACTTTCCCTTCTTTGTTCACAGATTACGGAAGAAGCAGTGGTCTGACGATGAGTGATGCGTGCAGATACTTGGTTACCAGTGGAAGATGACGTCCTCAACCTCTCTTCTCACGAATCTGCCTTAGAGGATAGAAAATAGGCTTGTTTTCAGAGCAGAGAACTTCCTTGTCTTTGTACTGGAATTGTGTCATTACAAAATCAAACTTCTATTCTATATTGGCAGATCCAGAATTTTCTATATAATAATTTTGAGACCAAATGGATTGAATTAGAAAATGAAAATAACTAAAATTTATATGCCAAGACCTATGCTGTGTTCTTTCTGTAAACCATATCATTTATTCCTCATGGTAAATCAGTGAAGTAGAAACTGTTACTGTCCTTGTTTTACAGATGAAGCAATTCTCAGAGTCCTAAGAATGTGCCTGATGTCACAAACTGCTAATTGGACTGGCTTTATCATCAGTGCCTTTATCCACTGTACCATATGGATTCAGTTTTCAAAAAGGGGACTATTAAAAATTTCACCTTAAGTTTTTGAGGGATTAAGTTTTAAGAAGGTGATTCATTAAGTGATAGAAGGTGCAAATTTAAATTTTATACCCTTTATACTATTCCCAGTCGAGTGGATGCTGGGTTGGCAGTCAGCCTAGCTAGAAAACATATCTATGTGACAGGAATATATTATGAGCTGGACCACTCCCCTGATATTTGACAGAACCTTCTGTGTAGGTTTTGATCTAAGTTTGGTTCCAAGCACATAAGTCTCTGTGAGAAATCCCACGAGAAGATTCCACTAAGGCAGCAACAAAGACTTCTGTTTCAATCGACTTTTTATGTAAATGGGAAAAAATGAACCAGAAGCAAACACCTGAAAATTCATAAGATGCTATCCCTCAATAATTATGCAATATTCATGGAAATAGACTTTAGGCATCATGCTAAAATTTAGACTTTATCTACATTTTTTTCTCACTCAAAAAAAAAAAAAAGAACAGAAGGGAGAAAAGATGCTCACAACCACAGAATGTAGAGAGAACACAGGAGGAGGCATTTCACAGTAACTCCTAAAGGTGAGTATCTGAGAATTAAACCTCCCACACAAGCAGGAAGGCTTTAACTGCTGGGAATAGCCACACCCTTCTAGATGACTAATTCATTATTTTAGGAAATAGAGAACTCTAAGGGTCCCCAAGAATTTTTTTCCTGTGGCTTGCCCTTATCTTCTCAAAAGAAAATTACGTTTTGCTTTTGCACTTTCCCAGGTTACCATGACTCCCTGGCTACTAGTATAAATAAGAATAAACTATTCAGGAGCATCTATTGCAAATGATGGTATTCTAGGGAGAGCTCTTGACTGCATATCCTCAGAAGACAAGTTTTATTGGAAATAAAAAAAGGAGTGAGAGTACAATAAACTACCACTATCACCACACACTTTTTAAATATTTTACAACTGTGTTAGTGAAATATATAACGTTATTATAGGAACTGTCGTCCCAATCACATGGGAGCCTAAATGTCACCATCCAAGGCGATTGACAATCCTATGGTGGCACAATCCTTGCCAGAAGAAAACCAATGTCAAACAG
>RJWT010018093.1:0-19069 GCA_004365215.1 Cuniculus paca
GGTGCTTGCTTTTTAAAATCTTTATTTAAAAAAATTTGGTACTGTTGCTGGCACACAGTGGTCCACAATAAAATATTTATAAATCAATACAGCATAGTGCAGGGTTAGATATTCATGGGTATATAATGTGTCATTTCTTCCAAAGTCATGCAAAGTTATAATTGTTGGTTCCATCAATAAGAGAGGAATTGGAAAAAAATAATCCAGGCACTCCTTGGGGCATATTTGAGATGCGTGCATGCATACACACACACACACACACACACACACACACACACACACACACACACTTGCAGGCTCCAACACAAGAACGCTGAGTTCTACATGTGATTTCATCATTAGTAATTCATTTGCTTGGATTGAAATATACTTTCCCCAATGCAATTCGTAAAATGAATTGAAAGACAAACATTATAAACTATTAATAGTTTTAGGAAGTTTTAGGAAGATGATTTCATGAGATTGGTTTCTAATGACTGCTAGCTAAGAAGCAGTGGTATACAAAACAGGAGAAATTACATATAAGTGAGAGAAAAATGTGAGAGAAAATAGAGTACTTTAGAGATGCTTGTGTGATGTGAGTCAGCTACAGGAGGTAGAATGGGATGCTTGAATCTGGGGCAGAAGAACCCAAAAAATATGAAAAGTGTGCTAAAAATTTTGAAAAGGAGGTGGCTTCTAAAAATGAACTCCAGCTACTTTAGAATTTTGCCTTGGGCACGCATCATTATTTCTGAGTTTTCAAACCTCATCCCATACACTCATAACATATCATTTTCTCACCACAGAAGGCTAGGAGATGGCATGTCAATTCAGGTCAGAAATGAAAAATCAGCGCAAGCAGACTGATGAAAATTAGAGAACACGAGATGCTAAAAGCATTGTTGGTATTTTTTTTTCAGTGGACTATGAAAGAAGTACCACGGAATATCCAATGCCCAGTGCTCAAGTTCATGGCAAACAAATTGCTGGGGGTCTCAGAAACAAAACGAACAAAACAAATTAAATGTCCCCAGTTCATAGGAAGTGGTCTATGTTCTTATTCCTTCAAGACTCCTCTCAAATGTATGGATGTTTTGGTTCAGACCAGAACATATTTTCTTGTCTTCATTCTCTCTGAGTAAAAAAGCATTGATTTTCAGTCAGGATTCCAAAACTTTTATAAAAAGTTAATGCACTATTTGTCAATAATTTTCAGAATCAGTAAATACCTGAAAATAGCACGTTTCTGTTGTGATAGTTTCTTAAAGTAGTATCTCTTCTTACTTCATTACTTTTCTTTCTACTGGATCAGCTGAAACAGCTACTTAAAAATAAAAGTATTTTTGTCATGCTCCCTCAGTTATGTTTATTTTTTCACTCATAGCTGATACTGCATTTTTCTATCAACAGTAATATCATAATAGATTGAAACTGGATGCAAAACCCACAAATGAAAAATATAAATATTAAAATGAAACATGAATTATGATTAATTCAGTTTTTAGGCCTTAAAAAAGGAAAATTTTTGTAACAAGATAGTTCACAGATACTTCTTTCTCCAAAAACTAAAAGGAGAGAGCCTTTGAAAAACAACATTGATTCAGCAGCATAAATTCAGCAGGACAAAAAAAAATTTTTTTATTCTGCCAGCTTTCCCTAGAGAAAGTAATAGAAAGAAGTAGTGAGGAACAAGCCTAAGGCACCTTAATATACATTTCTTTCCACTGTGCCACAAAATCACAGTGCAACTTGAATAACCTTAGTGATAGTATTTCTAGGTAAAAAAATTCAGAGATGATTTCAAGTTAATTACATGTAAAATGAGTATTCTCATTAGAAACTTTGTGTTTAATACAAGTGAAAGAAGACTATTTTTTTTTTTAGTATTTTCAACCTGAATGATAATTATTACTTATACAACCTGGGACATCTTTTTGTATAACATGGCTGGAAAATTTAAAAGCAGAGAATAAATATAATCTTATGATGCATAAACCAACATTTTCTATAACTGAGAGTTAAAAGAATTCAAGTATTTAAAGACAAGGAGGTCCTTAAATAAGTTAATTCATCATAGAATTTCAAGGAGATTTCAAGGTGTTTACAAGAAAACTCTTCAAAATTTTTTCATGTAAATAAATATAAATATATTTTGGACAAGATATATTTAGATAAGACAATATCTTATTATTTACCTACCAAATCATCTTAACATTGACTCTGACTTTTATTAAAGAGTGCAAACAAGCAGAGGACCAATGTTTCTAACCTTTTTTTCACTCATTGAGTTGAATATTTTGATATATTGTATATGATAGTCATTAGTATTGATTCTGTAGTCTCAAAAAATAAAATTGAAGCTGATGTGTATTTAAAGTATTCTCACTGAATCTGAGCTTTTCATGATATACTAGGTCCCAAGGAAAATAAGGACTCTCACATTCATTGTTTTGTCTTACATGGACGCAGCTGGTGTTATACCATAAGTCAAATATTATTGTCTTTGCCAGGCTATTTTGAAAATTAGGCTTTTGGTTATAAAGTTGAAGAATCAAAAGAAAAAATATGAAGACATCTATGGTTATGTCTGTTCTCTACATAATGAAGGACCTGTTGTTCTTTTTTCTTAAAAGCTTTTACACAAAGAGAACATTTCATTTTAGGATCTTAACAGAGATAACTTCAATAGTTTTGGATTCCAGGTGAGCAATGTCTACAGGGTATTTGAAAGTAACCAGAAAGTCACGTGTGTGTTTCTGTGTGTCAGAGTTTATGCTTCACCTATTATCAAATAGCCATAGAGACATTAAGGATGTTTCGAAAAGATCTCAAAGCATCAGTGCAGACTGGGGAGGGAACACTAGACCTGCCCTGCTGGCAACAGTGACGGGCTGGGGCTGCCATGGGACCGGGACATCCAGAGCCAAGCATCTCCCCCTATTTCAATGATAGTAAGATATATATATATATATATATATATATATAGTATTTAAAATAAATTTTGTATTTAAAATAAATAAATAAATAAATAAATAAATAAATATTTTTAAAAAACTAAAAAGATCTCAAATACTTAAAATATAATAAACTCGTTACTTGAAGCTGTTAGCTCCCAACTGGCAGTATCAGTCTCTTCACAGTGTTGTCTTTGACAATGAAAATGTTGATGTGTAAGAAGAGACTTTCATGAACATCAGTGAATATTACCAGTGTCTGTCAAAGTGCTCTGTACCTGCCATTGTCACCTTTCAGACTGATCTTCAGAAAGGTTGTCAATTTCTAAGTTTTAGAGATCAATTTTTGCCTAAATCAGTAATCATTTTATTATTACTCCCTGTCTTTTTTTATGTTAGCTCTTTGCACACCATTAGGCTATGTTACTGTACTGCTGAACAGTGTCAATTTCTAAACTTGACAAAACCAAGAAACGAAAACATGCCTGAAAGTCTTTCCCTTGAGAATGGCATCAATATAAATTTTTGGGTTCACAAAGCTCGGTGAGTTTATCTCATTTTGCCTGTTTTAGTTGGAGCAGTTTTTTGGTGGATGGATTTTCTGACAACATGTTTGGTGAACTTCCTTTTCGGCAGTTTCGATAGGCTGTCTAGGCACTAGTCATCTGAAATGTACTCATTACTGTTGCTGACTGCTCCCCTAAATAGCTTCCCACTCTCTGAAGTATCACTTTTGCATTTATTCTGAAAACTCTCATGGCCACACATTGCTGTCTTTTGAATTTAATGACTCCCAACATGAGATTTATTTTTGGAAATAAGATGTTGTGTTTTATTTTCCAGGATTGTTTTTTTACAAGTTTTTATTTTGATATAATTTCTAGCAGAAACATTGCAAGAATAGTATAAGGAAATTTCTCACATTCTTTACTTAGTTCCACTAATTGTTTATATTTTGTACAATTTGTTTTGCCTGTTTCTCACTCTGTCTCTCTGTATCTTTTTCTGAACTGAGAGTAAATTGGAGATATTGTAATTATTTACCTGAACTAATTATGTTTCTTAAGGACAAGGACTTTCTTTTTACACAATCACAACATAATTCTTAAAAGAAGAAATTTAGTCTTGGAATAACAACATCACCTAATTCACAATCCATATTCAATCATCTATTGACTAATGTTTTGTAGCTGTTTTCACCCATGAGGCATCCAGTTTAGCATTAGATATGTGTACACGTGTCTTATGTCTTCACTACTTTTCTCCTTGCTGAGACAAAATACCCAACATTCACAGTTAAGGGAGGAAAGATTTATGTGGCTCACAACTTGTAGAGGTATCAGTCCATAATTGGCTGGCTCCAAGGTAGGGTAACATGGCAAACAGGCTTCATGGAGGAGAAATAGTTCACAATGGGCAGAGCTAGCAAAGCAAGCAAGGGGTAACTTCAGCTCTTTCTATCCCTTATATCTTATCCAGACAACTTAGGACAAGCAACGCTTGTACCCTTGACCCTAGCACCCTCAATCCTAGCATTTTACCATGAATCAATCACATACTTTAGATCTAGCCACCTCTGAAAAATCCCTACCTGTGACCACATGAGGCTTTGCAGTACATCTAAATTTGAGCCATAACATTCTACTCCAGGACTATTAAAAACTCATGTATATACCTTTATGCAAAGGCATTTACTCCATCTCTAAGAGTTGCCAAGGTACTAACAGCTTCAGCATTACTGAAAAGTTCAAGTCAAAAGTCTCTGATATTTAAGGCAAACTCTTTACTGCAAGCCCCTGTACAAAAGAGAAGAATGTTAAACACTTCCAGCATTCAGTGGCACAAGATAGACATTTCCATTCTAAAAGTTACAAATTGGAGGACAGCAAATAATGGGAATAAAGAAAAACCAAAATTCCTCAGGGCAAACATTAAGACTTACAGTTCCACTTTCAGCATTCCCAATAATCTGTGGCAAGTTTTGAATCACAAAGGACTTGGGTGCAACATTGCTGGTGGTTGTAGCTCCCATGGCTTCTCTTTTGGGCTGACTCTGCTCCCTCCTTGCAATTTTCCTCAGATGATCCACATTACTGGATTCTTCAAACTTATGGGGTCTCCACAGCACCTTTGGCTTCACACTCACAGCTTCACATACAACCCTCTTGGGGACATGCTGCCCTTCTAAAATATGGGTGGAAGCCTTGACTCCACAACTCTTGCATTCTGCATGCACCTAAAACCAACACATGGATGATTGCAAGGTCCAGCTGGAGTGCTAAGCTGGAATCTCTCCTGACTGTAGGAGTCAAGTGCTTATGAACCAAGTCCTGAGGAACAATTTCCCTAGGTTGCCACAATTCTGTAACATGGTGCTCAGGGTCTCTCATCTCAAAGCAGTCTTTCACTTTTGTAATTCTGAGACTGCAAAGGTTGGTTCTTGTATTGTCCTCAGATAATTTTTTTTCAATTGTCTTCCTCTGAAGTACTTGAATTTTTTCTTGCTAGCCTGTTTAGCAACTGCTCTCTCCTCTTCCATATTTGCAGGTAATGACTTTACTGGATCTTTCTATCTGTCCAAGCTCAAAACATTTTAAATCATTCTGCTGGGCTCTTTGCTCTTGATTCTCAACATAAATCTGGCTAAAAGCCCCTAACTGTAGCCATGCCACCACCTCAATATTAGACTGCCTTGAATTTCTTCTGCCAGATTAATTAGTCCCCCCTCTCCAACTCAGTCTCAGGCAAAGTCTCTGGACACAAGCAAAATGTAGACAAAGTTTCTGCCAAGCCATGATACACATCATCTGGAGTACAATAGTCAATGTAGTCCTTCTTCTCAGTAGAAACCTCCTGAGACTTGTCTTTGCAGGCGTAATTTCTATCAGCATTCTGGTCTTCTGAGCTTTGATCCAAATTTCACATCAAATACAATCTCAGGTGTTCCAGCTCTACTTTTTCAGCTGGCATCGCCAAATCTTTCCTAACTCTTCCCCTTCCCACAAGCCTATTCCAAGGCTCTTGAGCCACGTGATCAAGTAATATTACAGTGACAACCCCATTCTCTGATACCAAATTATTTTTTAGTTACTATTCTTGTTGCTGATACAAAATATCCAACAACCGTGAGGTAAGGGAGGAAAGGTTTATTTGGCTCACAACTTGTAGATGTTTCAGTTCATAATTGGCTGGCTCCAAGGTATGGTGGTATGGCAGGCAGGCATTGGATACAAAAAATAGTTCATGGTAGGCAGAAGGTAGCAAAGCAGGCAAAGGGCTACCATAGCTTTTTCTATTCCTTATATGGTATCCTTGCTACTTAGGGCAAGTAGCACTCACATCCTAGTGCCTTTGATCATAATATTGCACCACTAATCAATTCTAGCATCATACACTCTAGATATGGCCACCTATGAAAAAAGCCTTACCTGTAACCATATGAGGATTTGGGGAGAACATCCAAACCTAAGTCATAATATTGTATTACTTTAATTTTCCTTAATCCTTATCTTTATTTTTCTTGAGCTTGACTTTTTTGAATAATTCAGGCCAGTTATTTTGTAGAAAACCTTCACTTTAGTTTTATTTTTCCTCACGATGAGACGCTAGTGATTCATTCTGAACAGGGATACCACAGTTAGTTTGTTGTCCCTCTGAGCACATCATTTCATAAAAAATGGTGCCAGGTTGTTCCAACAAGTCTTTATTTTAGGATTTTTCTTTTTCCATTGAGCAGTAAATAAATAGGTCACATTTTTATTCACTATGACTATATCAAAATTTCTTCAACAAAATTTCAATTTCTTTTTCATTTCAAGTTCAGATGAACATGTTTCACTCTCAATTCTGTTTTCCATTCTGCAATATTTTTCTCCACTTACTACTCTTGTCAGAAAACTTCCATAGATGTCTACAGCCTCATTTCCTCCTGTCTCCTTATACATTTATCTCCAATCATCACTTCAGCTTCTCTAAAATTAGAATATTCAGTTCTGATTTTTTCCTGGAATTCCACAGTCATGTTTTACAAGGGCCATCTGTAAGTACCTACACTGGCATCTTAAAACTTCCTCAAAGTAATCCCTACCCTTTATCTCTAACTGCTTTACTTTCCAGTCTCATTCTGGTTAGTTGCATACAGCCAATCAATAATGAACCACAGAACCAAACTTATTTACCTTCATCACATCCATGTTCTCTAGCATCTGGAAATATTTTGAGGTTACGTCCCTTCCATTGGACAGTGAACATATGTTCACTGATTGGCCCCTTGATTTCTTTCAGTATATTGGTGAGAGTAATCCCAAAGGATTGGCCCCTGTGGCAACTACACCTCAGTTCACCTGCTTTCCTTGTTAAATCCTGCTGCCTTCACTGCACCCAGTTTCTTTTTTTTTTCCACCCAGGTGTTTCTAAAAGTACTTGCCAATAAATACCCCACATGGAAATCTCCAAACAAACTCAATACATGAGAGGATTGGTAATCTGTTGAATGTGGAAGAAAAACAGCTTAATAAGTGACAGAAAGTTTGACTTAGAGCAATGTTTTAGAGAGAAGGAGGATATTAGTATCTCTGATTAATGAGGAAATGTGGGGTAACGTCCCTATCCAAAATCACAGAGCAGAGTAAACCGCCCCCAACTTCCCTGCTCAGTGCTTATCCAAGCAAGAAGAAATTTCACACAGACTCCCACAAACAGGATTCACCAAAAATACCAGAGCCCAAGATCTATGGCAATGAAATTGTCCTGCTCTACTTGGTGTGTATCTCTCTGGGAGGGATCTGCTTCATCAGGTGCTCAGATAATGTAAAAGTTTAAGGATTCATCCTGAAATTTTCAGAAACTAGGTATCTCCCTATGTACTGTTGAAGTGCTGCAAAAGTTGCTAAAGTATTTCAGCTCTGCAATATGTTTCATGGTAAGCAAATTCATAAAGATGAAAATAAACACAGCAAGTGACCTCAAGAAATGAAGTAGATTACCAAATGTGCTAAATATTAATTTACTAAAATTGTTTTTATTAAGTGTATGTTTACATTTATGCCATTTTTGAGTTATTATAAAGGTTAACAAAATTTTTATAATTTTCATTTGCAGTGCTAATTGATATTCACAAATATATATTACTCTTAGGCATGATAAATTGCCAGAAAATTAGCCATTCTACTTGAGTATTTTAAAATATATTAATATATAAACTATTATTCTTTAGATTCCTTGTCTCTACTAAAGCAAGTTCCTTAGTTTTTATTGAGGCTAAACAAAGTTCACACTCAAATGATTTATTAAATATGGTTTTTGTCATCTCAATATCTAGTAGAATTAATTTTACACTTTCCTCTTTTATAAAATTTGTAGAGTGTATTAGTAATAGATTAAAAATTCCAGATATATTTTGGGTACCTTTTATGTGACAGACACTGTTCAAACAAAGTCAAGGCGTACAATTCTGAGTCAAGTAATCTCTTTAACTGCTACAAATTACCATTTTAGAAAACATATGGATTTTATGGAACTTGAATTAAAAGTCAGGAGAAAATTTAGCAAGGAATGAATACATTCATTACCATTAAGAAATTTTTGTGCAGTTATTCTAGAAATAGTAAGCAACAAACCTCTTAATTTAAACAAGCTGCCCATTTTTGCAAATAATTTGAATCATTTTCATTCTAATTTTCCTTTGCCTATGAAATATATCATTTATGTTTTCATAATTTTTGAGGATAGGTACACTTTGTGGTGAGTTTTCTCTGATAATATGTACCATATTTTCTTAGTCACACTTAGTACACATATCTAATTTCTGTTAAATTTATGTTTACTAAAATGCTTTTCTCTTTAGAATAAGTGTGGAGCTGTGCTACTATCTCAAGTTAGAATTTTAAAAAGTCTACACTTTCTATTAAAGATAGTATCAATGTCAGCTTTGCAAGCATAGAACAATATCTCAGCACCACAGACATAAAATGATATGTATGCAAAATCCAGAACCATCTGCCAGTCTCTAGGGAATACTCTGCAATAAATCTCTGCTATCATAAAATAAGAAAAGAGGTTTGCTTAGAATTACTAACACACAGCACCTCATTAACCTAGCCAATCAGTTAGAGTCACTGAGAGGAGCATGATAGGACTTTAGGGGAATATAAGCATTTTCCTCATTAAGTACTAACAAGCCAATTCTCTTACTTTTCTGATATCATTATATTCCCTACATTTCCTCCCTGCTCATTAACTGTAATCCTCATAATCACATATCCTTATAGCAACCTGTCTTTTTAATTTACTTGCTGTATCAATTTTGAACGTATTTCCCTGGCAGTGATAGATTTTGTTTCTTTGGCAAAACTGTCAATCTAAAATAATCTTACCTTTTCTTTATTAAACTGTTGAAACAGTAGAGATATAAAATGAGTGGTTGAATATTTGAGTATAAAATGAACTACACTGAAAATTGGTACAATGATGAGGTGCATTAATAATAATAGTCTGTGTCCCACATCCAGCAGTCTTTTAATTGGACAGGAATTGTCTGAGAATTGGTAAAAGGCATTCTGTTTACCTGAGGAAATATAATGATATCTGTACCAATGCTAAGAACTTTTGCATCTTAGTGGTAGCATATAAAAATTCTCTTGTGGAAATTATTTATGTAGTTTAGATAGGAAAATATGTCCGTTAGGTGACTCTTACAATTTAGAATATTTTAATTAAATATGTGCTGTTTTAAAGCCACATTTATTACAGATATTTACATCAAATCTGTAACAAAAGCTACAGTATTGTGTGCAGGCCCATATCTTTTTTAACATATGGATTCTCTTTTCTGGTGTATTCTTTGCTCCTTGTCAAACATGTCTCTCTCATTTTAAGGATCTGGGGTCGATTTCTGTAGGTATTTATAATAATGCAAGTTGTCTTCAGGTGTCTGAATATAGGCACGAAGTTTCTCATATGTGAATTCTGTAGAAATTTACCTGACCTATTTTGGGAAGAGGAGCTTTAAACTAGTGCTAGGTCACTTTTTGATTTTTTAAATAATTCTTCTAATTTATACAAAAATTACCTTTTGTGTACTATTACTCTCACCTACAAAAGTACAAAACGATTATTAGAAAAGTTGAATACCAGCCGGTGTCAAATGTCAAGGATTTTCAGTACATTTTGTTTGGTGGCCATTTTGTTTCCTCATTGATTTTGGAGGATACATCTGAATTTCCACATAGCTCTCAGACATGCTGTCCAGTCTAGAAACAGGGAAAGTGGTCATTCAGTTTGAATTATTTAAATAGTTCCCATCCTTTTCCGGAATTGCTATGCTTACAGACATCTTCATACAAACCCAATAAAAGAATGCTATTAATACTGAATAATACATGGTAAATGATTAAAAAGCAATAATAGCTCATGATTGGTTTGCATGACTTTTAAATAGCTGGTATAATATCTCTTAGCAAAATTTATTATTTATCATGTTTACAAAGTACATTATCATATTCCATCTTAATCGTGCTGTCATTAAAACAAAAATATAGATCTTATTCAAAATTTAAAATCTTTGCTCATAGAAATTTAAAATATTAAATGGGAGAAATTTTAAATAATTTTTAAAATCATGGCTAAATAGGCTAATACCATAATATGCAAAAATAAAAGTTCTATTTATAAATTTAAGTCTCTGAAGACAATGTTGTTAATATTTAGCATAATTGAAAGCTTTATAACTAAATGAGGTGTTACACTTAAGAGAAAGGGACATAGAGAATTATAAAATATCAATAAAAGTTAAATAGGTTAAAAATAGAAATTACATAATTATATTCACTATTTGAGTTGTAACAAGTTAATATTAAATTGCACTATAAAATAGGAAAAAATGGAAAAAATTTACTCTTAATCCTACCACTCTGAAATACACATGGGTAACATTTTGGTGTAGGCACTTCCAAAGTTTTCCTGTGCATATACAGCACATTCTTCTTGAATTACCACAGTAACAGTATGCAGGCATTATTTAGACTAAATATATGTGCTTCTCTAACACCAATTCAAATATTGAAATCCCAGTCCACGATGTGATAATATTTGGAGATGGGACCTTTGGGAGATAATTAGGCTGAGTATGGAGCCCTCATGAGTGGAATTAGGGCCAGTTGCTTGCTTTTTTAGTCTCTTTTTACTCTGTCATGTGTGCATACGGTGGACAGAGAGCCAGATGCAAGCCAAGAAAGTGGCCTTCAGACTTGACCACGCAGTCACCCTGCTCTCAGACTCCACCCTCCAGAACTGTGAGAAATAAACATGTGTTTGTGTTGCTTGCCTATGTCATTAGTGTTACAATTGCCCAAATTATGGCAGGCACTTTATGTAATTCCTCATTTAATAGATTCATTGAGTTGGTATGAAATTCATAAGTGTATTCTTTACTGCTGCTTAATCATTACTCAGAATTGTCAGGTGTGATATTGTGCTATAAGACATATATGTTTCATTGTTCCTCCCTAGCTTCTAGCTGGAGCTCCTTGAACCTGTTTAGATAAAGGTACCTGTGATTCAGATCTCCTAAAATGAAATAAGTTGTTAATGTGTCATGTGGAAATCTTCAGAGAACTTTCTAAAGATAGCTGATAGATGCTCACTATCCCTTCCTTTTTATTTCTTTACCTTTCCAGTTTTCTGGAATTTGACTGTGCTGGCTGAACAGTACTCCAGAGCACGAAGTTTAGGGTGTCACATGGAGGGCTGAACTGGGGGGATTCTGGGTTCCTGAGGATTCTGTCTTTAGTGCTGCTTTTTTTTAGGCCTGAAAGTGCTCCCTCTTAGCACTTTGCGTGAGAAAGAAATCAATTGCTTTTGCCTGTATACCTTTGTTTTGTTGACTTTCTCTTACATGTAGCTTAAAGGCACACAGGCAACTTTAAGTTTTTGAAATTTTTAGGCAATGGTTTTTGGCTCAATGATATGTTTAAAAGAACCACTTAAATCCACATTATAAACTGAATTTAAAATCCAGAATCAATTTAAGGAGAAAGAGGATACTAGATGATTCCAAAATAATAGTCATTAACCAGAAATTTAATTGCAGGGTTTAGTCCCATCTTCATGAAAACTATTTCTAATTATATCTGTTTGAAATGCAGATGAGATAGACCCACTGATACATTAATTGTTGAGGAAGTTTTCTATTTTAGTTCATAGGTTTAAATTCATAGAACCATAAAACTTGGCAGTATGTTATTATAACACTTGTCAGGGATCTCTTCTTCAAATAGAAAAAACCAGACTTGTTAATTCAGGATTGTTAATTCAGTAGCTGAGAGACTTACTATGGATACCTGGTTAATATAGCTTAAATTTCAACACTACATGTGACTTGCCCACAAAAGTCCAAACATTCTATATTACACTGTTTTTATTTTGTTAAAACTTATATTAAAGGTTTGACACATTCCCATATCAGGCAGTGTTGGGCAAGATCTCTTCTTCCTTTGAATTTTCTTAACAGTGTTCACATTATTTTATTATGTGGTTACTTGTATTGTCATATTTACTTTTTTTCTTCTATGACTTTCTTGTTCTTTTTTTTCTATTTTTTAATGATTAATACATTGTGTATTGTTATTTTCAAAGTAGTTGCTTAGATTATAAGATGTAGGCATGAAAAATGGATCAAATCTATGAGCACAAACCTTTCTTTTCAATGAATTAATAGAAATTCGTAGTATAACTATCTTCACTATCATGTATATATATACATATATATATTTTTTCCTTTCCCTTCCTTCTTTTCTACTTTCCCCCACCCAAGTTTCTCTTCCCTTTTGAGCAGTTTCTTCCCATTTCGCAAAATTTTTGGATCTTATTTACTTTTAATTTCTTACACTAAGCAGACAATATGATGTTTACACATGTGAGTCTGATTTGTTTTACTTATGCGTATGGTCTCAAGTTACATCCATTTACCTATAAAAGTCTCAAGTTTGTCCTTCTTTGTGGTTGAGTAGTACTCCATTATATAAAAATACCACATCTTTTTTTTCATTCCTCTGTTGATGGACATTTGTGTTGTTTCCAAGATTTAGCTATTACAAATTGTGCTGCTAGAAACATGGGTGCACATATATCACTGTGGTATGATTATTTTAATTCTTCTGGTAGAATACTCAGAAGGGAAATAGCTGGATTCAATGAGACCTCTAATCCCAGTTTTTTGAGGAATCTCCACACTGATTTTCACAGTGGTTATATCAGTCTACACTCCCTCCAACAGTGGAGAAGGGTTCCTTTTTCCTCACACCCACCAGTATTTGTTATTGGTTGATTTCTTGATGATGGCCATTCTTTCTGGAGTGAGACGGAATCTCAGTGTTGTTTTAATTTGCATCTCTCAAATGACTGATGATACTGAACATTTTTTCATATATTTATCTGCCATTTGTATTTATTCATCTGAAAAGTTCATATTCATCTCAGAAGCCAATTTTTGGATTCGATCTTTGAATTTGAGGGCTTTGATTTTTTTCATTTCTTCATATGTTTTAGATAAAAGTCCTCTGTCTGAGGGACAGTGAGTTAAAAATTTCTCTTTGGGTTTTCTTTTCACTCTGTTTTGGTGATTTCTTTTGATGTGCAAAATCTTTTTAATAAGATGAAATCCCAGTTGTTGATTCTTTTAAGTGTTTCCCTTGAAATTTGGGTTTTGCTCATGAACTCTGCCTACACCTATGTCTTCAAGATTTCTATCTACTTTCTCTTCCAGTGGATTTAGTATTTCTGTTTTAACATTTAGTTATTTGATCCATTTCGAATTTAGTTTAGTGCATGCTGATAGACATGGGGTTAGTTTTATTTTTCAGCATGTAGAGAACCAGTTTTTCCAGCACCATTTATTTTTATTTATTTTGGTGGCACTGGGGATTGAACTCACGATCTTGCGCTTGCCAGGCAGGCACTTAGGCTGCTGAGCTAGATCCTCAGCCCTTGTGTTTTTAAGACAGGGTCTCACTATGCCGTTCAGGCTGACCTTGAGCTCACTTTGTAGCCCAGGCTGGTTTCGAACTCACAACAATCCTCCTGTCTCAGCCTCCTGAGTGCTGGGATTACAGGCATGAGCCACCACGCCTGGCTTCAGCACCATTTATTAAAGAGGCTGTCTTTGACTGGTGGACATGTTTGGCCCCTTTGTCAAAGATAAGGTGGAAAAATGTGTTTGCAGCTTTTTCTGCATCTTCTAATCTCTTCCACTGATCCTTAGGTCTGTTTTCATGCCAATACCATGCAGATTTTATCACAGTAGCTTTGTAGTATAAGTTCAAGTCAGGGATTGTGATTCCCAGAGTTGCTTTTACTATTCTAGGTCTCTTCTGTTTCCAAATGAGTTTTAGGAATGTTCTCTCTAGTTCTGTGAGGTATGATATTGGGATTGCATTAAATCTGTATAACAATTTGGGGAGTATGGCCATTTTCACTATGTTGGTTCTTCCTATCCATGAGCAAGGAATATCTTTCCATGTTCTGATAGCCTCTTCAATCTCTTTTTTTCAGAATACTTTAATTTTCAATATATAGGTCTTTTATATCATTTCTTAGATTGATTCCTATGTATTTCATTTTATTTGGAAGCTATTGAGTAGGGTGTGGTTTCCCTAATTTCTCTCTTTGTTGTTTATGTACAGGAATGCTATTCATTTTTGAATGTTGACTTTGTATTCAGGTATGCTACTAAATTTTTTTTTGTTAGATCTAGAATCTTTTGGTGGAGTTTTCTGTGGTCTTCTACATGGAGTATCATATCATCTTCAAATAATGATAATGCAACTTCTTCCTTTCCTATCCTTATTGCTTTTCTCTCTTTTGTCTAATTGCTCTGGCTAGTGAATCAAGAATATTATACATCATGACCAAGTGGGATTCATCCCAGGAATGCAGAAATGTTTCAACATATGCAAACCAATAAACATAATACATCAAATCAACAGAACCAAAAACAAAAATCACATGACTATCTCAACAGATGCAGAAAAAGCTTTTGACAAAGTTCAACACTCAATTCATGACAAAAATCCTACAGAAAATTGGAATAGATGGTCTTTACCTCAATCTGATAAAAGCCATCTAGGACAAACCAATAGCCAATCTTATACTTAATGGACATAAACTGAAAGCTTTCACTCTAAAATCAGAAATAAGACAAGGATATCTACTATCACCACTCCTATTCAACATAGTTCTGGAAACATTAGCCTTTCTTATTCTTTGTCCCATATCCTTCCCCTCTCATTAGACCACAGACTTTTAGGAAAGGGGCCAGCTCTTCTCTCTTCCTGGTAGGGACTTACTAATTTGGTAAACAGAACTAACTTTTTGAAGGTTATTTATCCAGGGATGAAGATTGAGTTGCCTTTTTTAAATTCACTCTTTTTCAGCATTCATGACAACTGATGACTTTAATAATATGAGAAGTTACGCATCCTGATGGTTATGTTTACTTTTCTGTACTCCTTTTTGACTTTGATCAATGAGGTGAAAAGTAATTTACATTTCATGTGCAGCTCTGTTATCTTAACCAGAATGACGGCTGCCTGAGTGATAACTTGTTAAATGTAAACTATGTAGTTATCCCTTGCTTCCACAATATGCTTTGTCTTAATACAATCAAATGTAAATACAGGCCTGTAATTACTTTCTGTTATGCTTCTCTGCATTTATGGGGCTGAGTATATGCAGATATTTCAACAAATTACTGCACAGTTATTTTACCTCTAATTTTGTGACAGAAAAACATCTTTTAGGGATTCCAGGCTTAAGAGGATGCTTCTACAAATAAAAAAAGTGTCTTCTGAATTTTCAACTAGTGTGTGACCATCATTAACTCATTTCAGATCAAAGGATTAACACAAACCAAGAAAATTCAGTTTAGTGATGATTCCAAGTATAATGAAGGCATTTGCTTACTTTATTATGAAAACAGCTTATTTGTTTAGAAAATTGAGATTGTATTTTTAAGGCAAAATAAACTTCGACATGTTAAATCATGAAACTGTCATAGTTCCCCTCAATGTATTATTCTCTTTGAGGTCTTCAATGTGAATCATATGCCTCTCATTTAGGAATGAACATATGGTACTGAAACAAAATACAGACTGACTTTTGTCTAGTATTTAGTAGATGGGGAGGTATTTTTGTCATACAGAGAAGATAGGGCTTCTTTTATATCCTAATGAAGTATTTATGAAGCACAAAGGCAAAGAGTGCTGCAAGTGAAGTATTGCTTTTAGTAAATGCAATTTTTTTTTCCATCTGGCTTATCCCTGACTGTGTGTTGCTTTCAGCGACCTCATTCATTCCAACTACCTGAAAGTTAATGATTGTAGTGAGAAAGAATATGCAGTTAATAGGAAGTAATTCTCCAAAAGTTTATTGAAAGCTTGATATTTCTGTGTTATTTTTCCACAATGAGAAAATGTTTTAGAACCATGACCTGGTATATCTCCTCATCCACTGATTCACGAGCAGGTTAATGTAAGAATCTTTAGAGAAACTTGCAATTGTTCTCTTGCAAGGATATGTTTATATGTCTTATAGTTTAGTATTAGGTGTTTTTTCTGTTCTGATTTTTAGCTGTTTTGCATGAAGGAGTTGGTCATGAGAGACTATTGGATAATAGGCCCATGTTAAAGAGCAAGCAAAGGAAACTTTCTCTGTTTCTTATATAAAACAGACTTAAAAGTTCATAAAAATAATGACCTCCTAATGCTTGGTTATGGTTTGAGGGTGTCTCCCAAGATTTTATGCTGAAATTTAATTCTGAGGTATTAAGAGAGTGAAAACTTAATCTAAACGTTGTATGTGCAGGTCGGGCCTTTGGAAGGCTGTTAGGATTAGTTATGGTTATCAAGGTAGAGGCCCTCTGATTGAATCTTGGCTGCTTTTCAAGGGAGAGCAGCCAGCACGGACTGGTCCACGTGCTCCCTGTCCCTCTGTCATGTGATCTTGTCACATCTGGCGCTTGGCCTGGAAATCAAAGACTTCCAGTGGGGGTGGGAGGAGGAATGAGCACCCGTGCTGTGCTGTCCAAGTGGCTCACTGCAATCATAAACTCAGTCCTAATGACAAGTTAGAGGGACAAAATTTAATGAAAGGGAGACACACTTTATTTGTAAAGAGGAAAAGGAAGGAAGAGGAGAGAAGAAGAAATTTACCGTAATAAGAAAGAATCAGGGTAGAGGGATCTGGAGAGATGAACCCATGGGCCCTTCATTCCCAGCTGCTTTCATAGGGGGTGAGCAATGCCCCCTCCCTGCCTGAACTTGTCGTAACTGGACTGACTTCTGGGACCTCTATCTAACATTACTTTTTCTGGTGGTCTTCATGCAGATATATATATAGATAGATATATAGATATCTATATATATAATTTTTTCTATTAATCTGTTCATTTACTTGTCCTCGACCTACTTTTTAAGACCTTATTTTTAGGGTGGGTGGCTAGTTGACAAGGGTTTATCTTATTCATGTTTAACTTAGAGAGGGTGCGGATATCTATTTTACTCTATATTGTCCCTAGAATGAATAATATAATGACTTTACATTAAATATATTTATATGTATGTGTGTGTGTGTTAGTGCATAGGTGTGAGTACATACTGCTTTGAATTTAATCAGTTCCCCTCTTTTTTTAATACTTTATTGAAGGTGGGGGTGGTTTATTGATTGAGCACTTGGCTTTCTGTGTTCTGCCTGTCAGCTCTTTTTCTGGTCTCTTCATCTGGTGCCTTTTCGAAATCTGGTTTTTCTCTCTTTTTTCCCCCCTGTCTTTGACTTGTTTCCCAGGGCAATCTGTCTAGTAAAGTTTGCTTTTAACTCCTTCTAGTCAGAATTAGCTAGAAGACCTAACGAGGTCCCTTTTCTTTTCTTTTCTTTTCTTTTCTTTTCTTTTCTTTTCTTTTCTTTTCTTTTCTTTTCTTTTCTTTCCTTTCCTTTCCTTTCCTTTCCTTTCCTTTCCTTTCCTTTTTCTTTTCTTTTCTTTTCTTTTCTTTTCTTTTCTTTTCTTTTCTTTTCTTCTCTTTTCTTCTCTTTTCTTCTCTTTTCTTCTCTTTTCTTCTCTTTTCTTTTCTTTTCTTTTCTGTCTACAGACACCTACCTTTGAAAATCCCTGCATGGACTTGGGATTCTGAAAGTGGAAGGCTGTCATTAGGTCCTGCCACTTGCTGCTGACCTCCAGAGCTGTGACACAGACTGTCTTCACAGAGAGAGCTTGCTTCACGTATTTCATGATAATAACAAAAAATAGACCCAAGCCTTAACATTATTATCAGATCTGAGTTTGAAAACAACCAACTATACTACAAAATAACAGTATAGAAAGAAAAGCTGATCCTTGTGTTTGACTACACATTATCCTACAGCTAGGTAACCCTTGAGAATTGAATCTGCATTGGAAAAAATAGTTTACTTTCTTCCTACTCTCATTTATCAGTTCAGTGTAACTGCTTCTGATAATCACAAATTAGTTTATGTGGATGCAGTTTATATAACTTTATCACAATAAGGCATTCTCTTTCATGCACATTTCATTATTATATGAAACTTTTACACAGAGAAAGAATTAGAAAGTTTTATAATTTATCTCTGTAAACCAGAACTTAGGGTACTGCTTTGTGTTGTAAAGAGAAGCCTAACTTTTTGATATTTTCATATTCATGGAGCAAATCACTTTTAATTTTATGTTTATATTTTCATGCCTTCTGACTAATAAAAATCTATTATGTGGATAAGCATATTCATACATGTCAATAATTAGATTTTCTGAAGTATTATTTACTTGCATTTATATTAAGTTATACATACAGTCTCCTCATAGTCCTAACTTTAAAGATCCCCTATAACTTTGGAAGGTAAGATCTATATTTTTAGCTTCTTTTTACACTGAATTACATGGTACTAGTTTATTAACCAATATAAGTTGAATAAATAATGATGTCACAAGACTTTAATTTAAAAAAATCAAATAAAAACCACCTTGAAAGGAATTAGCTCCTACTATTTCTGTGAAATGAAAAATTTGATTTTTGAACTATGTTAATAACAAATAATATAACATATAATAACATTTTTGCTAGAAAACTGCT
>RJWT010018094.1:0-19046 GCA_004365215.1 Cuniculus paca
GTAAGGGAGTATCTTGTAATTTTCACAAATTAATATACTTGTGTTACCTGTACAAAGATATGAAGAAGGCCTTTACCTGAAAAGTGATACCTTTGTTACATTCTAACCACAAATCACCAAAATATGACTACCATTGTTACTAAAAGGAAGTTTCTTTTTGAAATTTTTCTTAATACAACTGCACAAAATGTATTATTGGGTTAACTTTTCTCCCATTAGCATTATGTTTCTTGACATACAAATAATGCTGTGTGAAATGGTGGCTTATTCACTCTCACAGTTGTTCCTTATCCATTGTAAATGTATGTAGATTGCAATTTATTCATCTATCTTACTCTTTTTCTTTTCTTTTTTTTTTTGATATCGTGGTTCAAACTCATGACCTTGTACATGCCAGGCAGGCTCTGTTTTGCTTATTGATTGTGATTTGGGTGATTTTAGAGTTGTACCCATCAGAAACTGTGATGATAAACACAGTATTTCACAACCAAATACATCTCTATGTATGTAGTTGTTTAGTTATAGGCTGCATATATGAGTACGTGCCCAGATTTAGCAAACATAGGTTGTTCCTCAAAATGTTTGTGCCAGTTAAACCTGCAAAGTTAAAAACCTTCAGTGCTTTCGTACACTTAACACTTTTCTTGTTCTTTTTTTTGATTTTTGCTTTCCTTTAAATCATCCAGGTATGTTTGGAATTGTTGCAAACTTACAGTTAACTTTTGATTTTTCTAATATGTAATGGAAATTAGTATCACTGAATATTAATGTTATTCCCAACTCAGAGCTTAATTGCCCACACAATTGCTTTTAAAATGAATAAATTATATGAGAAATTAGATTGTATATATATTAAATCTTTCAACATAACCAGTGTAACTTATTTTATTATGTTGATTATATGGATTTTAAATTAGAGAATTGATATTTGAATACTTTGTTTTTTAGAAGTATTTTTGTAACATTATCATCCTTCAAACACATAGAAAAAATACATATAAGAATATGCAGAGGAGACTTTAAACACTATAGCAATATAAAAGTAAATAATTCTGAGATGTAAAGTTCTCTACTCCTTTGTTCTCATTTTTAAAAAATATTTATTTTCTGTATTAATACATGTGTCCTCCTACTAGACATAAAAACACTATCTTACCCTTATTAATAGGTTGGATAATGTGAAATTTTCCATACTTACATATTTTGGCCAGTGGCATTTGATGTAGCTTAATACATGCACTTATACCAATTAAGATAATTTTTATTCCATCACGCCCAGTACCTCATGTGTTGAACACTAATCATTCAAATAGAAGATCCAAGTATCAAAAATGTTTTTCAACTTTTCCTTTATGTATCTTATAACAATATCCTCATAGAAAAAAATACTGCACCGATCATAGTTCAATCCTCTCTCCAGTTTCCATCATGCAAATTTTTCAAGGATGGGTAGTCTTGTCCTATTTTTCACAAAGTAAATAAATCTGAAACATTTTGTTCCTGTAAGTTTCTATGACTGGAATTATAATATTTTGTGTTTCAGCAAATCCTCAACTCCTTTCTTTTAACTTTTGTCATAAATTCTGGGAAGTTAGTTTTCAGCACCTGTGTGCTCTGGGTAGCCTGCTCTTGGCTTAGAAAAGTGTTGACTGTGCCCCTTAATGGTTGTAAATTAGGAATGAGTATAAATAGAGAGCTTAGGGATTTTTCTTGAGTAAAATATATTAAGTTTAGCTCCTAGATTTTCACATCTAGATTGGAAATTGTTTTAGATCCCAGTCCGCTTTACATCCCATTAATTGACTATGTTCTAATAAAGACATATTTCCAGATATTTAAAATTCCAAACACAAACTGATTTTAAAAAAGAACAAACTCTTGTTTCTGCAAAAGCAGCTCCTAGAGTCTTTCAACATTATTATTTGTTACATATTTTATTTTTCAATATGTTTTTAGAACTGATTTATATTTCTGGAAATTGTGTTTTCTTTTGTAATATCTTTTTAATACTATACATTTCTCCACTAAATATGAAACAGCCCCACCTTCTTGACTTCACTAAATTCATTTACCTCTCAATTGCCTCATCACCAAATATCACCATATTGGATGTTCCTTTCAATATATGAATTTTGGGACAAAAAAAGGACTGAACTTAATCTATAATCCCTAGGAACTAAGATTCCCAGAACATTAAAGGCCAATGTCTTATGGAAGGGAAAACAAGTGGTTCATGGGTGATTCACTTCTAGTTACCAGAAGCGAAAAAATGTCATTCTATCTTTTATTACCCTAACAATAAGTCTGTATTATTCAAAAAAGTCATTCTAACATTCTAGAAAATACTAGCTGTTGGTTTCCCGGATGAAGAATAACAGCAGATGGTCTATGGTCATTAGTTATCACTTCTCTTTTACTATATATTCAGATGTCTATTCTCATGAGTAAGATTTTAATGTTATACTATTGAACATTCAGTCTGTGTCAGTTTGTTATGTAGAAATACCTGTAATGAAGCGTGAAATTTTATCTTCCTCAATTTACCAGCCATAACAAACTTACCATGAGGCCACAGTGGTGGGTTGAGGGTGAAAGAAATCTATCAAGAGTTGGTGCTCTGGGATCATGATCTACAGGGACAGATCAGACTGTTCTCTGCAGCACTTTCATAGGGAAGTGTGGGTGCTTCTCACACATGTGGGTATTGGTGGGTGAGACAGTGTCCACTCACTGAGCAGTTCAGTTTCATGGCCACTGGTAGGCCAATAATATTGAGGTTCCTTTTGAACCCAGAAGAGATTTTCCCCTAACCTTAAAGGACCACACTGAAAATCTCCTTAAGAGCTAGTATAGCTGTGTACATCTCACAGTAGCATTGGAACTTTAGTGTCATTGCCTTTTCCAATTCATATGTGGCAGAGATGTATTCACTGTAGCTTAAGTCAAGTGTTAAAATTTGGACCCCTAATTCAAAATCTTGTAGCAATAAAAGAGTTCATATTTAGCTTGTCATATGTTACCTTTGATGTGAAAAGAGGCCAAATGAGCCTTCTCCCCTTTCTTAGTCCTACAGAATACAATGGACATAAACTTTGCATTTAACTCTAAAGGGAAAATCCTAATGCCAATTCAACCCAATCAGTAACACTAATAACCATGACTCAAATGGAAATTTCCTGATATTTTACATGTTTTATTTATTTTGAACTGTAATTGTTGCAATTGACCGATATTAACATGTGTTTTTCTCCATGTCGTATCAGCTGGTAGACATGGATGTGTGGGCCAGTAGAATGTCTTTTGAGATACTGAGACGACAATACTGCAAATTACATTATGACAGAAAACGGTAAAGGGAAAAGCACCAATAGGGTTTTAGTGCTGTCGTTACAAGTTGAAATCCAACTGCTGCTGGTGTTTTCTACTTATTGGTAGAGAGCAAAATCTTTTGGCAGTTTGATAGCTGCATAATAGGTACCAGGGGCTATACTAATTGCTCCTATAAAGAGAGAACATCTGGAACAGCAATTGGAGTCACCATCAGATTTTATGTGCTTCATATCCCACTTCTGCCATGTTTCATCTGCACATGCAAAACAGACACATCAAAGAATTATGAGAGGAATAACCATCTTCAATTTCAATTTCTTTTCCAGGAATGCAGCATTGCATTCATGGTTTTCTTTTGTGGGGAGAATCAGATTTTAGAAGTAATTCTTGATGCCTGCAAAGCATTGAATCCACTGTGGAAATGACTTATGCCAAATTCTATTACCAGCTTTTAAGTCCTGCTTCTGTTAGAATATAGTAGCTATTTAGAAGCATGAACTCAGATCCAGAGACCAGATACATCTGTAAGTTACCAAAAAATTCTATTACAGCACAGTCACTTGCTATGGCCACTTGCATCTCTAAATTTTAGTCAAAACAACTGAACCAACAATTGGAATCACAGTTTACTTCTCTAGGTAGCGTATGATTCAGAATTTGAAGTACATATAGCCATATTGATTAAACTGTCTTATTTGTAATTTTCTTCCATGTCTGGAAGATTTTTAATACATTTCCACATAGATGGCTCAAGTTTTTGCCCATATATGTTGATGCTAATGTAACATTTGATGCCAACATGTTTATTGTGATTTCATAATTACCTGTCTTGAGACAAACTGTGGTCAGAATTTGCTCATCAAACTAGAGGCTCTGAGATAGGGAGAGTGATGTAGAAAGGGTAATTATCACTTTACTCCAAATAAGTTATATCATGAATTTTATCTGAGGAGATTTCACAAGACCATGAATAGCTATCAATAGAGTCTGAGAGATTTGGCATAAGTAAAATTCATATACAGATAAACCCACACAAATGACCCAATTCCATTTCTCTGGCCACACCATTTCCCAGTGAAGGATTCAGCTTTCACATGAAAGATAAAGAAATTTATGAATTCAACTATGTTTCAATTTACTAATTCAAGAATAAATCTATATCTTATTGTTGGCTTTATTAGTCTTCATTCTTAAAAAAAAAACAAAACTCTGCCTTGAACTTAGAATGAAATTCTGGTGTTTGTCATGTTTGCAATGATCTTTAATGAAACATTTCAGTGTTGTCAAAAGTAGCCAGATCAATGCTAAGATTTTACATTTCTGTCTTCATGAAAATATGCTAACGAAGCCATCAGTATTCACAGAAGTCATCACTGTTCACAGAAACCAAGGCTTAATTAGTAGTGACACCTCTGCTCATGAACTCAATTCTCTCCAGGATTCTCCTCACAAGTGGAACTGAGTGAGAACTTGAGAACCAAATCAAATTTCCCCTAAGGGCAACATTGAACCTAACCATTGAATTTGATTCAGTTCTCGTCCAGCTTGGTTTGCAATCAGAATCATGGAAACAATAGAGTTCGTGAACAGAGATAACACGTTGTTTTCCATGGTTTCTGTGGACTGGAAAAATATTGTCTTCTTGTTCTAATATCTAGGTCACTGGAAATCCAAGCAGACCAGGTAACAAAATCCACATCCCCATGATTGAGCTTGGGTTTTCTGCATCGAATTCTGGCATAGACGAGTAAGTAAACAGAAACCGCTGTGTGCGGGTAGTTTCAAATAGATACATTCATAACTCAGCACTGAGCACTGAAGGAGAAAGTTCTTGAGTACCAATCAACAATACCAAACACCACCTCTCTCTCTCCCACTGAAAAGTGGGCATGAATTTGAATATAAACCTCTAAAGATGAAATTCAGTAAGTGAAACACCACAAGAAGCCACTGTAGCCAATGCCTTAGCTCTGCCTTAGTATGTTGGAAGCTGGATGAGGGGACCGTGGATGTCACCAATTGAAAATTTGCATACATCTGATACCTCATTGGCCAAGAAACATACGAAAACATCGAGGAAATTGCTTTCTTCTGCTTTTCATCTTCCAAATCTCATAGATATGTTTTTAATGTATACAGGTTTCATTTATTTGTTAACTCTCCATCCAGAATATAAGGTATAATATGGAAAATAAAGTTTCAGCTTTCTTTTTTCTCTAAGAAGGAAAGGAAGAAACGAAAATAGACAAAGTAGAAATGGAAGTAGACACTTGACAAGCAGGCACTGGCCTCATTGGTCAATTAGAGCCATGGTGAGAAGTAAATGAGAAGAATGTTTGCAATTTATTCAGACTGTTGTTCAGGTCGGAGTAATTATTTAATCTGTAACTTGTTTATACTATGTATTGTTAATTAACATACTGGTTTAGGATTTTTTGCCTAAATACTATGTGCCAAAACTTGTGTGAGTCAGTGGATGAAAAACAGTCATCCGAGAAGCTAATGTGTTTCCCATTTCCTTTCAAAACATGTATCTGTTCTGTCGCCTTCTTAGCACATTGGCAATATCTTTTCATTCATTTTTCTTTCTAAAATGATATAAATTCTGGGACATCAGAATACATATGGAATTGCCATACCATTTATTTTTGAAATAGAAGAGGTTTGAACAGGGTAATCTGAGTGTCTCATCTCTGCATCTCCCATAAGCATTACTATATCCAAGAAATAAGTAGGAACTTCAGTTAGACTTGGATGGAAAGTTGTCATTGTTCTACAAATAAAGCAAAATCTTATAACAGTAGCTCAAGAAATGATGTGTTCAGAGTCTTATAAATTGCCTTTCATATCAGTTTATGTAAGTCTGACAATTATTTGATACATCACATTTCTTATATTGTCTTTCCAGTAGAGGTTAGACTCTCTTTTCTTTGTTCAAAATAACTGCTATGTATGGAACGTACTTTATTAGCGCTTGAAATTACATTCATTATTGAACTCTTAATACATTATTATATTCACAGCATACTTTTTTATTTCAAAATTACTCTAGGATTTACCTTTTTGGTGGAGGTTCTGTTTATCTTTCCTGCTTCACTAAATTTGGGGACTAAATGTTTGAGATGTTGTTTCTTTGAAAATATTAATGCGTATTTCTTTTTTGTAGACTTGCATGTGTAAACATCATATTGTACCCCTTGTGTAAAAAGCTGAAAGAATAAATAAAATCCAAAATGTACAACAGATATTGTGAAAGGTGAAGAAACTACTCAAAAGGAAAGAACAACTGGGATAGGGGAAAGGAGAAAAGACAGAAAGGAAAAGAATATATATATGGTAGATAATTATACTACTAATCTCTGTTAGTTCATCAAAAAGAACGATTTGCACTTTCATAGTTTGATCATTTTTTCATGCCTATATCTTGTAACCTGAGAAACTATTTTGAAGATAACAATATGCATATATTAACTATTGTTAATTTCCAGTTATTTCATTTTGAAATTCTGTATTGTCATTTTTATTTTTTTTCATTTTTAAATAAAGCACTGTGTGGATAAAAAGATGGATGCATCTTGAGACTCTAATGCCAAGTGAAATAACATGGACTGTGAAGAGTGTATAAACATGGTTTGTCTTGTATGAGAAAACAAAAGTATAAATTTACAGAGAAAAATAAAAGAAAGATTATAGGACATAGGAAGATAGACTTTGTGGAGATGAGAAGGCAGTCTAGGGGTGAGGAAGTAAAAAGAAAGTTCAAAATGGAACATGTACTAACTCTCCATGAAGAATATATTCATTATGTATCACAAATATACACTAATAAATTTTCATTTAAAAATTCATGTATATTCCTTAATATGTACCCTCATAAAATAATAGTAATGATAAATTCTTGGATACAAAACACTGCAAATTTTATAATAACATAGATATTTCAAATAGCATAAATATAGTATAGCAACATTTTAAAAACCTTTGAGACATTTCTGTGGATACTTGCTTATCAACCTCCCAAAATGGGTAAGTGAGTGACTTAGAAAATTAATATTAATGTCTATCCAGTCATTTATTTAAGGAAATAAAATTTAAGACTCTTGTAGTTTGCAAATCTCAGGCAAAAGTCTATGTACCAAATATATAAAAATATATTAAAGTATATTTACATGAAATAAACATTTAAAAAACCAATTAGAATATATTATAGAATAAACTTAAACATGAAAATGAAATAAGAGGTTATGTATATTAGGAGTTTTTTTTTGTGCCAGGTTTTTGAACTCAGGGCCTGCACTTGACAAGCAGGCACTGTGCTGCTGAGCTACATCCCCAGACCTACATTAGGTCTTTTTAAAATAATTCATTGCCTTGATCTATTTATTAAAGAAAAGTGAGCATATGCAAGTATTAAAATAAATGATATCTCCAGCAGTTAATGGACTTGGTATCATTACAAGAAAGAATAAGATCACATTTATAATGTGAAGACAGAATGAATCATTAAAATGGTGTAAATTTAGTCTATGGTTATATGACTTTTCTAGACAAATATCTATGCATCTTTATAAATAAAAGGTTATATAACTCACTTGATTTCTCCATGAAGCAATACTTTCTAAAGTTATTTACTTTAAATAAAGTTGCAATTTTAAAACTCGATAGAAGGATCAGATTTAATAAAATACACAAAATTGTTTTATTCTTTTGACTAAAATATAGGACATTTCATAAATTAATTATGGTTTAATATTTGTTACTCTTCTTTGGTTTTTATTAGCAAGAAATGAAAGATGTGAACCTTGTAAGACATTTCTTATGAAAACAAAAATCATTCTTAGGAATACATCAAAAACTTGCATTTCACCTGTTTGGAATTAAAGTAACCTTAAAATATATATGCGCTTTCTAATGAGTAGACCAAAAAAATGAAATTTTAGCAGTGTTGTATGTGCGACAACCATTTCTTTTCATTTTTAAAAAGTATGTGAATGGACAAGCTCTAATAATTTTACTGTATCACATTATGTCAATCGGGCAATTATTCTTAACTCTTAGCCAGTTAGCTTTCAAGTTTCTTTTTCTCAACTGAGACAAAATGCAAAGGTTACATTTCATCTTGTTAGTGTATTATGTATTTGATTTAATGTTTGTTCAGATAATTTAAGATAGTTTTGTTCAGATAATTTAAGACAGTTTTGAGTTCGAAACAATGTTGTCACTCATTCAATGATGGCGTTCTGATTCATCTTCCACCTTGAGATGGCAATTAACTTTATGGGATGAAATTGTTTTTCAATAATGAATGACTTCATTTTTATTATAAAAAACTTAGTACTTTAGCCCCAACATTAGTAACTGTATAAAAACACTGAAATGTGAAAAATGTTTTCTAGAAATATCTATAAACTCACCTAATTCAAATAGGTGCTGTGAACTTCCATTCCAGTAGTGATTTAGTACTGAGTACAGCTGCAACCACAATGTCTTTCACTAGCTCCTGTGGTTTTTTTGTTTGTTTGTTTTGTTTTTGGTAGTGCTGGGAATTGAATCCAGGGTCTTAACACTGAGCGAAATTCGTAGCCATTCTTTAATTTTTTATTTTTATACTGGGGCTTACCAATTTGCCCAGATGTGGTTCACTTTTGGGGTTTTTTTCACTCAGGCTCCTAATTAGCCAGGATAACAGGCATACACCACCATCACAGTGGATGGATCAACTTTTAAGTAAATATATTATACCTCTCTTGCTATTCTTTTCATTCAAATAGCTAATACTCTTGCTTCTTTTGAAGCATTCAGATGAACACATATTTAATTTGTAATCAGTTTCTGGATTTCTTGTAGTAGAATACAAATATACTATATATCTATATCTGTATATATTCAGTACACAACAAAACAATGATATTGCATACATTTATGACATTGTATGATGCAACTGCATGAAGACAGAATTGCATGGAAGCTTTACTAAAATAGAAATATATTGAGCAAGAATGCAATGAATCATGAAGTATTTTACAATTTGTATTGACAACTTTATTTATGTGACACTTTAATGGATTAAACTATGTTTTCAAGTGTAATTAGAGTGTAAATTATGTAAAACACTGTTAAAAGGTCTTCATATTTTTTCATGTGTACCACAGTGAGTTGATTCAATTATGTTGTTCTAAAATTATTACTTCATATACAACTATGGAAACTGTGTTTTCTCATAGCTCAAAGCATTGATTCTTATATAGTCCAAAATATTAATAAAAGAAAATTTAGATTACTTAATTAAGCTAATTAATGTTGCTGATAATTATTAAATAGAAAAGAGATAGAAATACTTATAAACCGTACACTATTCTATGTGAATGCATCCGTGCTACATACATAAATTGAATGGAAAATTTGAAATGTATACCAGATTCCATGTGACATATGTGTTTATCAACTCACCTACCTCCATATGTATTTCACTGAAGAGTATGTTGAACATATACACACAAAATCTTTTGCATGACTGTAAAAGAATATACAGCTAGATATATACAGTTCTGCTTCTTAATTACTGTTAATATACTATACAACTAGGAACATAACCAAGGACTTTTTGTAGCAAGGAATTTCAGATTAAAAGGAATACAGCAAAATGTAACTTTTTGCTACCAAGATTTCTTCTTACATTTAGAAGACTAAATATTGATGTTTCTAAAGTATTAAATACTTCCAGTTTTTCTTACAGAAAAATGTGAAATAACCTAGGGAAATACAACCAGATCCACTCTTTAAAATAACCAAGTTTGTTTTGATATGCAACATGAGAAGCTGTGGTGTTGAAAAGTGAATGTCAACAGTTTTCTTTATCTTGTGTAGAGAAATATTTATTTTTCCTTGCATTCAACAAGAATAACTGTTCTCTCCATATTTTGGAGAAGACTTTTTTACTGGCCCTCCTCTCATTCTTTGGTGTGAAAACCCACAATAAAAAGCAATATATGAGGCACAGCTGCTCTCTTGCCTCACAAATGAGAATCAAGTTGATTAAATGAATAAGACTTTGAAGAAAACATGAAAACTCCTAGTGAAACTTGCAATGTTTTAATTTTCTATTCAGAATTTCAAAACCTCTAATAATGGATTCCATGCTATTTAAAGCTTGTCAGCACTGCAGTTATTCTGATAAAATGATGGTAAATGCCAGTGAAGGAGAATTTTAATAAGTAAAATAGTTTCTAAGTTAAGCATGTATTCATCCCTCCAGAATTCACCACCCGCTCAAGTGGCATATTACTCTGTCTCAAAATAAAGAATAGTCATATTTCTTCAAAAGTGACAGTTAAGCTAGTTCAGTATTAAGGTAGTATAAAGCATCAGACTAGCACTTGCCATTGGACAAAGTTTTAATTTACTCAACATATTACAAATAAGTGGCATATATTCTCTGGAAATATGCTCACCACATTAATGACAGGTCTTTGACATTATAAAATGTTCTCTAACAACTCCTTGTTTATCTTCACTGAATCTAGACTAGGAGGGCACGTGTGTTAATGAGAGAAAATGCATGATTTACATACCTTGTTTAACCCACCAAAATATTTAAGGTAAGGGAAAAAGAAAATGATTACCAAAAAGCATTTAGAATGGCAATTCATTTTTCTATTTTGCAACTATTTACCACTAATGTTTAAAATCAAGCCCTTTTCCTTGATACTTATTTCTACACAATAAATCAACTGGCACGAGCAGGATAAGCACCCATTTACTCAGTCACTATTTCTGAGGCTCAGGTATTTGGGAGTGATTTAATCTGGTGTTTCTATCTCAGGGTCTCTCTTGAAGTTGCGATCCAGATGTTGACTGGGGCTGCAGCCAACTGAGGCCTTGACTGAACTGGAAAATCGTCTTTGAATAGTTTCCAACAATGACTGTTGAGAGCACCTCACTGGCTCGTGGCACACTATGACAGTGCCAAATATGATTCCCCTCAGAGTGCATTTCTCTAGAGAACTAGATGGATAAAGTGCCTTCAGTTTTCTCAACTCAGAACAGTACTTTGTCATTTAAACCTTCTCTAATGTTTGCACAGGTCAACCCTTTGATGTGGGAGAAAACTTCATAGAAAGAAAGAAGTATAGGAGGTAATATTCACTGGGGTCCAAAGCTACAATCAAAATTTACCTTTAAAGTCATATCAAGAAAGTCTGGAAGTATTCTACAGTATTGCTATTTTATGAGCATTGACTTTTTTAGAAGCAACTCAGTTGGGAAGCTGCTGATATCACTTCTCAAATAACTTTATGAATTCTCTTTCAAAAGTTCACTCTCATTTTTCCTAACAAAATAGATTGATCAGGCCAGTGAAATAAATCCATGTTTTACTCATTTTCTCCCTTATTCCCTATTTCTCCTATTCCTTATTCTGGCATTTGAAAAATTTCCTTTTTAGACCTCACCAATATCTTACTTATTGACAGCAATAAGTTAAACCTATCCCACCAATTTGAGCCACTGGCTGGATGTATACTATATTTTTGTTAAGCATTAACTGATGACTTCTATTTATAAGTTGCTTTTGCCCAAGCAGAATATACTCTTGTGTGGACAACATCTTATGCTTAGTTTTTGGTATTTTTAAACTATTTATTAAATCATTGACCAATTTGAAATCACAATGTAAATACAAATGCTATTTATGCAATTAAATCATGTGTACAGATGTAACTGTCAGTAGCATCTCAAGCAACACACTGTGTAATAAATTGTCCAATTTATCCACTCTTCAAAGAAAATAGTAACTCTTTGGAAGAGTAATTACTGTATTCATAATTATTTTAGGTACATTTTTCAGTAATCTGTCAATAATCCTTGATGGTTTTCCTGAAAAACATCATTTTCTGTTGATTGAAATATCTTAGAAAAATAAAAGTTCCAAACTAAATTTAAATCTAGACTGAAGTCAGTTTTACTTTCTTGTGAAAAGGTTTTCTTTTTTTCTAAATTTGCACTGTTATTTTCAAAAAATCTTCCTGGGGATTTTGTCATAACTCAATTAGTTCTGACAGCACATTTCAAATTCCACTTTTACTTTAACAAATTACTGTACCAAACTTCCTTAAGGCTGTACTTTGATTATTAATTAGCACACATATCATGTAGCTAAAGGAAGATAGGCTTTTTATGGCAAGGGTTTTTCTCTCAATTATGTGTTTCAGCTTATTCATTTCCAGTGACTTTGAGGTTAACTTTTAAAACTCAATTTTAACTCCTTATTTATTTTTATTGGTAGAAGGACATGAATTTAAATGATGCAGTAAATGTAATCTTTATTTATTCTATTAATAATGTTTGGATCTATAAATAGCTTGCCTTTATTTGGTTATTGCATATTCTTCATTACAGTCATATTTTCCTTCTAATAACATCTATTTATAATGGTTGATAAACAGTGATTTTTTTAAATGAAGAAGTAATTTTATTTACTAGTCATCTAGTATAGATGATAAGTTATAATCATTAAATATATACCTAAGAATGTAGGAAGCATGTGCTAATTTATCAGTAGTGGATGTATTTATATTTCCATCTTGAACTCCAAGAGATATCAACATGGGCTTTGCAATAGAATTATATGGCTTAATTCTAAGTCCCACTTAACTCTTGGTGTTCTTTTGCCTTATTTCCTAGTTCTATGCCAGCTCAAAAAAGAGCTGAATTCTGACTCCTGTCCAAAACATTATTTATGCTTGCTCTTACATTTGGACCTGGAAAGGAACTACTGTAATGTTAACTCTTTCTACATCTGTCAAAGTGAAAGAGACAGAAAAACATTTCTACCACACACAAAGTGGGATGCTCAACCAAGAATGCTCCGCACAAAAGCTGGGCTAACATTTCGGCTTAGGTGCTATTTAAATGTAAACTCTGACAGAAGTTTGGCCTGTGCTTGATTGTAGTGTTAACAAAATCATACACGTGCATTTCCGAGTTAGCCTGTCTCCTCAAAGTGAAGTCCAAGATTTCATATCATGTACTTTAGACTTCAGTTTTATAGCAGAGACTTCATTTCTGTATTAAGCAGTTGTCACTCATCCTCATGTGTTTAAAGTTATACAAATTTCAGGAGAAAGATAGTGAGATCTCTGTCCTTGATCATTTAGGAAAACATCTGACTCTTCATAAATAGTCATCTCCACTGCTCCTCATCGAACACTAGGCATGTGAATAAGTTTCTAATATGGAGAAGAAAATCAAATTCCTCGTCACTGGAAAAGCTCATAGATATTTGAAAGATACAGACATACACACAAACATATTTATAATACTATTGATGTATGCATACATGTGTATATATATAAATATACATTTATAGAAATCTATACATAATAGTTTTATAAAATTTATTCTATGATTTAAAAAAATTCTCGGTAAAGCTGAAAACATAAATTAATGTATGACTGCCAAAGGGATAATTTGAGAAAACAGATAAGAACAAGAGCTTTATTCTCTGGATTGTATGTAATAGCACCCTGTTGGAAACAAAAGATATATTTATTGATAAATGTAACAAATGACAAAGAAACAACTTATATAGCTGTATGTTTTGAAAAGGTGAAAGTATTGTATTATAGTCTCCCCTAGAACTTGAAATAGGATCACTTTGAATCACACTCCTTGTAAAATGGTAAAATGGTAAAGCAAGTACCTATCAGAACAAATTATGCTGTAGTTTACCTCTGATGCTATTAGTTTATCTTCCCGTGCTTTTGCTATGAATTTACTGACAGAGAGAAACTTGTTACTTTTGCTATCATGGATTTCAGATCATTTTGCTTCAGGGAGTTGTTCTCTAATGCCATTTTCAATTTGCAATCTTGAGGTAGGCTTAATGTACCACTTGAAATACAGCAGATTTTCATCTGTAAGTTTATCTCCTGTATAACAAAATATAAATCCTGCTTTGGGCTACTAGATATCACAACCAAAACACATCTTCTGGCTTATTTCAACATTTCAATATACGTGAATACGTCACATCTCTCAGTGGACAGCCCCAAATCTATATTTTTATAAACAAATGCATTTAAACTAACAAAAGCTAACAAATTTATTAACTATTGAATAATAATACTATAGTATTTAATTAATATTAAAAGATGAAATTTTATAAGTGATGATAATATAACTTTTAAGGGAATTATGTAATTATTATGAGCTTGAAGACTATGAAATGCAAGGTAAAAAAAATTGAGAGTTATTATACATTATTTACTGATAACATCACAGACAAATTGAGTAGCCTAATAAATATACAATATTACAAGACCATAGATAGCCTCTAAAAAGAAATTATACTCCTATGCTTGTTTAGCTAATTCTGGCTTATAAGTCTTTCAAATAAATCACCATTTATAAATTTTTTTGATCTTTAATTGCTTGAACACTTTGAATATGGGAAAGTATAATGCTAATGAAATAACATGTGTGTCTATTTATAGATATAAAAAATATCTCTTTTCTTCTTTGTGTTTTTAAGGTCTTCTTTCTAGGAAATGATAGACTAAAAGGAATGAAGAACAAATATAGAATCATAATTTATAATTGCAATCTTACTAGTGACTGATAATGAACAACTTTCACCAAGGATTAAAAGCAGTTGAAAACAAAATCAAATCTAACAGCTCAATTTGTTGACTTTAATTAAAATATTTGATAAGATATAAGTAAGGTAAAATACAGAGATCAGTTTTCTTGATCAGATTTCTGTTAGTGTAACAAAATAGTTGACTAGGAGCTTATTAATAGAAACTGTTTATTTTGGTGCACAGTGTTTGAAATTTCTCTCCACAGTCTGTCGGCCCTTCTTGCTTTCCAGTGAGGTAGAACATCATGGTGGGACATTCTATTACAGGGCATAGGACACCCATTCAGGTCACTTTCAAAAAAAGTAAGAAAGCAAGTGGAGGGTTTCTTCATCCCTATTAAAGTCAGTATCTCAATTACCTAACTTAGTCCCAGTAGGCTCCACCAGTTAATGCTTCCATTACCTCCTAATAGTGCCCAGCTGGAGACCAAGCCTTTCCCTCATATTGATAAAGAATGTTTGTTTAAATTCTATAAGGAAAACTACAAATTCTGTGTTTGTTGAAATTCTATAAGGAAAACTAAAAATTAAAGATAAAATTAAATTCTCTATGGAAAAGAAGTAATCTTTGTCTTTTTCCATTTAGAGGATTTACTTTAGAAATCTTAGAATTGTTAAGTACTTTCTCCTGTCTTTGAAATACATATGTACATTCTTTCAAAATATTACATTGGTCTTTGCAAAATCCATAACCCAAAAACGTCTTTTTGAAGACACAGTATCTATTAGCTTAAAACGTTAAGTTCAAGGAAATTAGCATGCTTCTCTTCTGGTTCCTGTGGTTGAGTAGGAACTGTATTTCAGTAAATATCTGTCTTTATTGGCAAAACTATATAGTTTCATTAAGATATGTAAAGATTAGTTTTTCTCCAGAAAAGTTAATTACTTTTATTTAACAGTCACACTTAAAACCAGTTGAATCGAAATGAATTATTTCTTAAAAGTGGTGCTATATTTTTTAATTTGAGGATATGTATGAGTTTTATCTACTTTATGGGTAGATAAAACCTACTTTACATACAATGACAAAATTGTATTTCTACTTTTGCATGTTTTAGGAAGTTATGATGCCGATCAGGATTTTGTTCAATATATGCACAGTGTGTTGAAAGATTTTCTGCTTAATAATTATTCCTCAAATGTACTATAGGATCCATATTGGTAAATACAAACCTCCCAAGAATATAACATAATAATGCTTAATTAATTATCCCGTGTTTCAATTAGACATATGACAAACTGGAAGCACCAGTTAACTTATCATGATAAATGGTATCAAAGGAAACATCTTTTTATCCAGTTATGAGTATTGTGCTAGACATCCCCATTTTATATTCCCCAAAAGCCTCAAAGCAAACACACCCAAGTACAAGCACCATATCATATTCAGGCAAAATTCTTTCTGATCTCATTTAATGCAATCACTTCTGATCTGTGTTTAGAAGAAAGGTAAATAAGTTTTTACTCACATTAAATTTCCAACCAGCCACTGGTGAATGTGAACAATTCCTTCTGAAGAGCTGTCAAATTTATCAAATATACTCCATTGCTACAGTAATCATATAAATTTAAATAATTAGCATTTTATCCTGGGTTATAGCAATATATACCAAAATGGCTTTTTAAAAATTTATTCTTGTTCTATCTCAATCACTTTATATTTCAGGCAGAGTAATTTATTTAAAAACTAGAGTTGCCAGTCTATTTAAAACACTAATTATTATTTTTTCTAACATAAGAATACACACACATGCACACGTAGAAGGAGAAAGACAGAGAGATTGGCAATCATGAATAAGAGTGCTGTATAATTTTTATACATGTTTTACATGATTATAAGTTTTACAATTGTTGGTAAATACCTAAGAGTGAAATTACAGATAACATGGTAAAACTAAGGTATATCCTTTCTAGGACTTTCTCTTGACTGCTTAGCATACATTTTGTGCCTCAAAACACCACAGATGTGTTCTCTTGGTGTCCTGCTGTCAATAAGTTCAAAATTCAAAGTGTCAGCAACTCTTGATCGCCCTGGATTCTCTGAGAGAGAATCTGTCCCATTTAACTTCACCAGCGCATTTTGACTTGTTTTGGCTTAATGATGCAACACTCCCAACTCTGCATCCATTTTCTTTGGTCTTCCCTTCTAAGTATCACTATATCCTTTCCTACTATATGACAAATAAAAACTGTGATCTGACAATGCAGAGTTCACTCTGATCCTAGGATAATTTCAACTTGAGATTTTCAGTTTGTTTACAGCGATACAAGATATTTTTCTAAATATGGTGACATTTTCAGGTATGAGGGGTTAAAATTTGTGTTAGCTTTCTCTTTCTTTTGCATTTTATATTAAGCTTATATTAAATAACTTGTGGATTTCATCTCATTCCTAAATTTATCGTGTCTTTGTCAATAATTCCAAAATTCTCAAACTGTTACATCAACTCTCACAAAATTATGAAAGTAATATAAGCTGACATATTGTGAAATAGCATCTGAGGAAGAGTCCTAAGTTACACAAGTCACATATGGATGAGATTCTGGGTATGATCCACTGAGGACAAAATCTGCTCTGTGCAAGGATGTGAGAAACTAGGGAAAACTTATCTACTTCCATAATACAGTGACAGGATGGGCATATATTATACATTCCTATTCAAAAGGAGAGAAAATTGAGACAGAGTGTGAAACAAAGATAAAAATAAAACAATTGTGAGAAAGGACCAGGAAACAAGGAGGAATTTAAGAAAATAAAGTTTGTAACAACAACAACAACAACAACAACAACAACAAAGACAGATGAGATTGGAAACAGATTAACCATACTGTGAATAATGGTTACAACTTATTGTTAAAAAACCTAAAAAGAATTTAGTTATGAGTCAGAGTTAATGTAGTTAAATACATTTGGCACTATTTACTACACTAGTATGTTGTTCAAAATGATCATATTAACAAAACTGGGTTAAAGATGTAGCTCAGTAGTAGGGAGCTTGCCTGGCAGAAAAGAGGCTCTGAATTTGATCCCCAGTCCTCGAGGGAAAAGAAAAGAGACAAAAGAGAAGAGAAAAGAAGAGGAGGGGAAAGGAAGAGAAAGGAGTGGAGGGGAGGGAAAGGAGGACAACAAAAGAGATCCAATTTAAACATGCACAGAAGCACAATTTGCTCGGCAGGTATATGATTTACTTGAAGCCTAGGTATAAACTTCTAAGTCCATGCACTTAAAAATATTTTCAGTTTTAACTAGCAAATGTTAAGGAATTTTAAATGTTAAATTCACTTACAAAGAAATGGTGAACAGGTTCCTAAGTGCTATACACATTGTGATGTCATTTTTATTTATTTTTATTTTTTCACATATTATATGACTCTACTCATTTAATGTATATTAAGTAGTCAGAATTGTGGAAACAAAGAAAGAAGTGGCAGTTAAGGGCTTAGAGGAGGACAAAAGCAGGAATTAGTGTTTCATAGGTACCAAGTTTCAATTTTGCAAGATGAAAATTTCTATTTTTTGCACATCAATGTAAACAGTATAATTAACTCTACTAAAGTGTACACTTAAGAAACATGGTTAAGATGGTAAATGTAATGTTAATTTTGTTTTTCTGAGACACAGTCTCGATATGTAGTTTAGGCTGGGCTCAATCTCATTGTGTAGTTCAGGCTGGCCTCTAACTCATGGGTACCCTCCTGCCTCAGCCTCCTGAGTGCTGGAATTACAGGCATGCACCACCACGTTCATGTTGTTATGTTTTTTTAACCACAATTTTAAAGGAAAGTTGCTCAGGTAATTATCATGGTGGCTAGGTTTTTGGAAACCGGCAATAGCAGATTAAGGGTATAGGGAAATTCTGTCTCCTCCTCCTCTCTTACCTCATTCATTTTTGACATTAAAGGTTTTAATATTAAAAAAAGGTTTTAATACTATGTAAAGCACTAAAACATATGAATAAAGCTAAGACATAACAATTTCCTTATCTTTCCAACTCTATTTTCATCTTCTACAGATTGAAAAACTGAAATAGCAACTAGTTGAAACAAAGGAAAAAGCCCAAGAAGAAAAGGAAAAACT
>RJWT010018095.1:0-19044 GCA_004365215.1 Cuniculus paca
GTATTCCAGGTGCAGGGAACAGCAGCGAGGAAGTCAGCAGGAGGAGCGGGAAGTTGCTCAAGGAGCTAAAACACCCTGGGTCTATCTAGAGCTTCATGGTTCAGGAGAAGAGGCTTGTGGTGAAGGCCTGCATGTTGGGTACAATCTCTGGGAGGTTATTCAGCCAGCAGTGTGCCACCTCCCTTTGCCAACACCTAGCCCAACTGCCGTATCAAGAGGAGAATGAGGTAACTTTGTCAAGATGTTGTTCCCAGCAGTCATTACTTTCAGTGCAGTGGACTGTTCCAGAATGTTCCAGGAGTGAAAGCCTGTGCCTCATGATTGGTCAGTGATTTCCTAGACTCCAACTATTCCTCTTTTTTGAAATGATGCAAAAACTCTCATGACCCTTTGAGCCTCTAATGTCTTCTGTTTGTCATTCTTCAGGGTGACAATGGACCCCATGAGGTCGTTCTGGAGATTCTTTTGGGGCTTGAAGTGCTGAATTGAGACAGAGCACCCTCGTATTCTCTGCGGTGTCCACGCCTATTTTGAGCTGCCATTTCTTCTTAACCATGTTTGGTCTCTGTGTTGCCAAGAAACCATGTAGAGAAAACCAATGTGGTTTGAGTTCAGCCCCAAGAGGGTGCAGACAGCAGCCAAACTTCTTCCTTCTTCCTCTAAGATTTCTGCTGCTGTCTCAGCGCAGAGAAAGCCTGAAGACATATCTTTGTGCAGCCCCCAATTGCATCAACCCATCCGTGGCCCTCACCTGAAACCACCCCTTGATACTGGGCACTGAGCTCTCCCAGTGGGAAACCAGCCAAGCACCAACCATAGAGACTATAGGAGAAAGACAAGGAAGAGAGGCCCCCATGGAAAGGCATCAAGAAGGTGCTAGATGGAACTTGATGAAAAATAGACCAGAAAGAGTGGGTGGGGGGAACATATGCATGAACCTTACCGAGAGCAAGAGAGGACCATCAGTTCCATCTTGGGAGGCTGAGCAGATTAAAAGCTGGGAGAAAATGCCAACACAAAGGTGGAAGTATCAAAGTCTATCTCAAATATTTATGTATAGGTAATTTAACATCCTAAACATTACTCTGCAGTTTATCTGTGATAGTCTCAAGACTACTTCAAGATTGATGTTAATGTATGCGAATTTGTAATGTCCTCCATCTTGAAAGGAACAGGGAGACAGATTTTCTCCCCAGTCCAGGCCCATGTGGGATGGGCGTGTAATCTTACTTAAGAAGAAAATTCAGACAACAGCATACTCCTCCCTGATATTCTGTGCAGACCACACCTTCAGCAATGGTCCTTAACCAGAAGTGAGTCTGTCCTCATGGGAATATGTGGCAGCATCTGCAGAGATTTTCATTGTTAGGATTGTGGAGTTGCTATTGGCACCTGGTGAGTAGAGGCCAGGGAGGCAGCTAAACATCTTACGAGAACACAGCAGCCCCCACCACAGAGCACTGTCCAGTCCAAAATGCCAACATTGCCAATACGGAGAACGCTGACTTTGAGTAAGGCTCCTCCAGGACCTCTCTGATAATGCCTAAAATCAAGCTTTCCCAAGAGCCCCAGGGAAGAAAGAATCGACAGGTTGAGTCCCACCAAGGCAGAAGTGCTTGGAAAAATCTGGGTTTCGTGTAAGTGTACCCTAATGGAGCATAAAGCCAAGCCCACAAATGATCAAGATGACTGGCTCGTAAGAGAGCCACTGACTCAAACCAAAACCAACAACCTTCCAAGAAATAGAAGCAAGAGTCACACACGGAATTATCCGTGATACACAGGCAAGAATTAACACATATGTAAAGAAACAGGGAAACATAATCCAGTCTCCTCAGAGAAATGGAAACTAGTTCTGAAAGAGCCACATGCAGGTTCTAGAATTGAAAGTGTAATAACTGAAATAAAAAATTCACTGGAGAGGCTCAGTATCAGAGGAGAGATGGAAGAAGAGTCAGTGAACTTGAAGACAGATCAATAAAAATTTAACAATATGACAGTGAAAAAGAAAGTGCTCAGGAAAGGGAGCGGAGCCTCAGGGGCTCTTGATAAGACCAAAGCTGTCTAACATATGTGTGATCCAAGTCTCAGAAGGATGCGTAAGGACAAGAGAAAATGCTAACATAGAATGGAAATGCTTTCCTCAAGTTTGAGGAACCATACTTATGCTTCCAGACAGAGAGCTGCATATGGAATATGGTTCCTGCGACTCAGAGGGTATGCTGTGTAACCTATTGCATGTCCTGTAGGTGACCCTAAGGTCACCTCTATACCCTGAAGCTAGCAGTCCTATGAGTCTCTTGGAGAAGGGCAGCGTCCAAGACTAATCTGAGACTCAGTCATATTTTCTGACACGATCACTTCAGTGCCAGTCACTCCTTTTCTTCTTTTAGTCTCTAGTCATGGTTTCTCTCCTTCTTTCTTTCTTTCTTTCTTTCTTTCTTTCTTTCTTTCTTTCTTTCTTCTTTCTTTCTCTTTTTAAGAGTAGGAAAATTTATTGAAGAATAGGAATGGGAACTAGGACTAGCTCCTGAGAGACAGGAGGTATCCCGAATGGGTTGCCCAAGTCATGGTTTCTAGTGGTAACATATCCTTGTCCTTTCTAGAATCGGGGTAAGTAAAGTTGGGTAATAAATCTAAATCTGCACAACCCAGCAAAGGACATTCTCTTTCCAGCTCAGTCACTTGCAGCTCTGTCCTGACTCTAACCTAAGCCCTGTACCCTGGGGACAGAGGGTACAGTGACTTCCATCACCCAACACACACACAGAGCTTAGGGTGCAGGTGAACCAAAGCCATGTAGGCCACAAGAGAAAGTCAGCGCTCAGGAGGGAGGACACAGGAGACCAGAGGGGCGGAGACAGCCTCACAGGGCACGTGGAGTATGATCTGGTCTCTTCATTCCTTTGGATATCCCCACTTTCACCTCAGACCTTTCACGAGCGCTGCTGCAGGCCAGGCTTTGAGGCACAGGCCGACTTCGGGCAAGGCAAGAGGAAGAACGCAGAAAAACAGAACCTGCCTTCCAAGGGTAAAGAGAAGAACGAGCAGCCCGGCTGGAAACCAAGTATTCATTCATTCACTCATCCTGCCAATACTTGTAGGGCGCTGTTCTAGAGGACACAGCTGGAGGGGTCTCGGGCCATAGTCTAAGACTAGCAGAACTCACAGTTCTGGGGAGCCGTGGAACAGCAGGACCAGTGGGCTGCCCTGGACTGGAGCCTGAACAGGGAGCCTTCTCGGGCACTTGTCGGGGCTGCCTTAGCTGTGGCCTGCCAGGCTGTGCCCTCCAAAAGCCCAGCCCCCTGCAGTGCCCTGGCACTTTGGGGAGCTGACTAGTGGGCTCCCTCTCCTCCAGTGGGATCGTTTTGTCTTTTCATTCTTCACCCCAGTGAACATGGCAGGTGGGAACTGCCCCTCATTTCTGTGTGCTCCTGCCCAGCTCTATGTGCTGAGCCAGAGGTAAGCACGATGGGGCCTTGAGAGTGGTCTGAGGGGCTGGGGATGGGGCATGTGGGGAGAGCCATTGAAACTGAGGCCCTGGGGAGACCTGTGGAGACAACTCTGAAATCCCGCACTCATGTCAGTGAGGAGGACAAAGGTGGTGGATGAATAGCAGCTTTCCAGGTTCATGGAATTCTCAGACAGACCAATGAGCCCATCTTTTCCCTCCACACAAAAGGGAAAACCAGAAGAAAACAGTAACAACTCAAAGCCACAGTCGGCAGGGCCACGCGGAAGGCATTTCACTAGTGACTTCTTTCTTCTTGGTCTGCGCGGGCAGAGTGTGGCTTCCTCTCTGCCCCCCAGCATGGCAGGGACCGTGGGCCCTGGGAGGTCTGTACTGCTTGGCCCAAGGCCCTGTCAACTGATGCTGACACATTCACCAGGGACTTCCTGCTCTGCTGGGACCCGTCCAGGGAGGGTGAGACAGGAAGAAGTGTGCGGGTCCCTCCTGTCTGCACGCAGGCCCTGGTCAGGGACACCCTCTGATCCCCGCCTCCCATCACCGGCCTGGCTCAAAGGGCACCTCACAAAACAAGCCCCTGGTGTGCACCTAGATGTACATGTGCACCAGATGTTCGCTGAAGCACGGGTTTGGAGGATTAATCAGATCAGTCCCATAAAACATCACGCCCACATTGAGCATGAGATTGTCAAAGAATGTTTGTGACAGCGGAAAGTTGTCCCTAGTACATCAAGTCACTGCTTCTCAAACTCGGGTGAGTGTCAGAACCCCCTCCAAGTGAGAGCTTGCTACACAGTGAGACCCAACCCCAGAGCCTCTGACTCAGTAGTTCGGGAGGGGGGCAAGAGTCTGCAGTTCTAACAAGATTCCTGGTGACTTAGACTATTGTGGGTCACATTTTGAGAACTGTTTCATTAAGTAATAAAAGAAAATCCAAAGTTACACTCAGCATAATATCATTTTGGCTATGCAGAACTGTATGATTATGGTGCTGATAGTAATCGTCTCTGTGTAATGAGATTGATTACCAGCTTTGCGGAATTTAGGCTTTTATGTTTTATTTGTGTTCTCCAAATGTCCACCATAAGCACAACTTATTTTTGTAATCAGAGCAACACGTTGAAGTGCCTCACCCGGGAGGCTCCCTCGGCCTCGCCCAGTGAGAACTAACAGACACCGTCTTCCACTACGGCCGTGCCTCTCTGCTGTCCCCACGCCTGTCCCCATCCACAAGCAGTGTGTGCCTCGCACGGAACGGTCTCAGGCACCACCTCCATCTCCCCCACAGCACCAGGCAGGGCAGGGCTCCCTCCACCCACTTAAAGCCACTGGGGAATCACAAGGCATGAGGCCGAAGGGCTGTGGGCTCCCCAGCCCAGACTGGGGTCAAGACTAAGTCCTGCCAGTGCTTGGTTGCTATTGGGTCCCCATCATGGGGATCTCTGATCCCAATAGCCACTGGGTTGGCCCTCTTAGCACCCAGTATCATGGCAGGATCCCAGCTAGCTCTGCATCAAGTGATTGCCATCGTGGTCACTGGTGATGGCACCATTGTCTAGGGAGTCCTTGTTGATTCTAGGGATCCAATTTGTTTGGGTTCCAAGACATCTTAGCCAACTGCACAATTGCCTGAATCCTGCCATGTCCCCATGGTGAGTCATTGCACAAGTAAACTTGTGCATCTTAGTTTGCTCTCTCATCCCATAGTAAGTGTGCCTTAGCTGTGTGCTCTTCCCTTACCCCAACAGGCATTGCTAATCAATCACCATCCTTTCCTCCTGATCCAAGATGTAGCCTCAGAATTTTTCTTAACACTACACTCCAGGCCTAGTGATCCAGTCAAAGCAAACATCAAAGATAAAAGCTATTCACAGACAGCAAGATATATTATGGTAGTAATTTTGGATTTACTATTGGCTTGTTTTGAAATCCTTAATTGCATTCATTGTCTTGTTTTTATTGTTCCTATTCTGTTCTGTTCTGTTTGATTTTTACTATGTCCGAAGTTATCTGCAGCTATTTTGAAGACACCAAAAGGAATTATGATAACTACTGTTGATTTCATAATGTTTTGAAGTCCTGTATCACTTACACTGGTTTGTTTTGATTGGTTTTTTTTTTTATTTTAAAGAAAATAGGACAAAACAAAACAAAACAAAACAGAATGAAAAAAGTGAAAGAAAACAGAATAGAGTCAAACATAATATAGCATTTCAAAGCAGAACACTGCAAGCTATACAGGTTTTCAAAACATAACAACAGGAGATTAACAATGGTTACCCTAGTGTGTCTTGCTTTCTTCAAAATGGTTGTTCTTACATTTACAGACAATAAACTCAAACAAAACAAAGTAATATAAAACCAGATAAAAGAGAATAGCATTACAGGTCTTCAAGTCGGATAACAAGAAATGAGCAATGGCTACTGTAGTGTCTCAGTTTTCAAAAGAGCTGTTCCTATCTTCTTGCTTATTGCTTTCAAATAGTAGGAAAGGGACTTAAACCAATCAAATCAAAGAATAAAAGCACCATTGGATTTCAGAACCATTTCTCCATATTTATCAGGAATTTTCTATCTTATTGAGTCTTTCAGTTTCTTAAACTAGGGAGGCAATGCGGTGTTTACACATGTGTGTTTGGTTTATTTCACTTATGAGTATGGTCTCAAGTCTCATCCATTTACCTATAAAAGCCTCCATGTGATCATTTTTTATAGCTGAATAATACTCCATTGTATAAAAGTACCACATCTTCTTTAACCATTCCTCAATTGATGGGCATTTGGGTTGTTGATTGGTTTTATTCTGTTTTATCCTCTTTAAAGTAAAATTTTAAAAATCAAAGATAAAAGCTATTAAAATTAATGAACTGATTAATCTAAGTGTTTTCTTAATTAGAGGTAAAACCTCTTTCCCATTCCTGCTAGATAACTTCCTATTTCCCTGAGACCTAAAGCAGTGCTCAGCACAGAGTAGCTGCAGTGACTTTATTCATGTATCCACCTGGCTACTTACTGTGAAAGTGAAATCCTTGGTAGCCACCAACCATCATGAGCCAACTCCAGACCAACTACTTCCTCCTTCCCAGGATCTCTGACCATTCAGTTGGTGCCCTCTGCTGCCCATCAGCCTGTACTGCAAGGGCCTTCCATTTTGGGGGGCCTTAAAGAACTAAGAAAAAGGACAAAGCTGTGCCAGTGCCCTGGCAGGTGACCCCAGTGTTTCCCCTCCTGGAACCTCCTGGGCAGCTTTGAATTCAAACAGCTGCAGTCCAGCAGCCCCAGGCACGTGGTGTCATGCAGATACCTGGAGCTGCAGTTCGCCTCCTTTCTTCCTCTCACCTCTCCTCCTGTGTCCACCACAGAAAGGGGAGCGCTCTGGTTCGATTCGCTCACTTCTCAGCTGATAAGATTGAGGCTAGGTGGGGAGGAGGGGCTGGCACAAGGCCACACAATGAGTCAGAGCAGAACGCAGGTCCCCACACTGCCAGCTCTGGGCTTTTTGCTGCACCAGGCTGCTTTCCTCTCCTCCAAAAGATGAGACAGGAAAGAAATTGCCCTGGGCTCTGGAGGCCTTGGGCTCCTCCAAGGGCCTCATCCACCTAGGGGATCTGCCTGGAGCTGCAGAGTTGTGGGTCCCAGTTTAAACTCTCTGGGATCTTCCTGACATTCGCATACCAAAACTACCTGATCTGGCCTCAGGCCACTTCTCTGAGCTCATCTTCTCACCACCCACCTCATCTACTCTGCTCCAACCATAGTGGCCTCATTTCAATCACAGGGCCTTTGCACTTGCTGTGATCATTTGTGGGACCTCCTGCCTCCAGATCATCACGTGGCTGGTTCCATTCTACTGTCCTTCACACATTACCCCTGTTCAGAGGCCTTCCCTGACAGCCTTGCCCACTTCCCACAGGGGCTCATGTGCGTGATAGCCCCTAGCACAGAGAGAACACACAGGACGCACTCAGTAAATACCTGTTGACTAATCTAACAGATTCAGTGCTCCAAAAGGAGACATGAAGAGTCCCAGACAGGAAATCACCGCTTCAGGGATCTGGGTTTGAGATCACCTCCACTGCCGAATGACCTTGGGCAAGTCACAATGTCTGAGTACCGAGTTTCCTGATTCTGAGAACCCACTGTGCTTGGACGGCCAGGAAGACCTCGGAGCCTATTCCAGACAGCAGCTCTGTGCCTGCAATGAGGGAACGCTGCACTGCCCCCTTCTCCTTCTCTGGGGCTTCCCTATGGGAGGAGAGGAGACCTAGGTGAGCAGGGGACTCCAGCATAAGCGCTGCACCCCACGCTGGCTCCAGCTCCCAGGAAGCTGCAGGAGCTCAGCCGCCGCCTACATCTGGCTGTTTGATCACGGCTGGGAGAGGGAGCTGGCAGCTGCCTGGTGCCAGCTGGAGCCAGCCCTGCCTCATGACCTCGCTTGAGTCCAGCTGTCCCAGCAGGGCCATGCACACTCTAGGGTCCGGTGTTGCCACTGCCTTCCCAGCCTGGGGGAATCCAGAGGCCAGACCGCTGCTCCCTGCCCCATGTGGCCAAAGGCTGTGGCGGGCAGATCCTCGTGTGGCCTGAAGCGGCTTGGAGGGGGACCTGCTGCTCAGGGTGCAGCGGGAGAGAGCTGCTGACACGCGGCGCCCATGTGCCTTGGGGCCAGCACAGGAACCAGAAGCCCGGTGGGGAGTTCCGGAGCTCAGGAGGGGCTTGGCCAGGGAGCCAGCGCTACAGCTGGCCGCTCTCTACCCACAGGGAAGGGGGTGCGAGATGAACGAGGCTGGCTCCTCCTCGTGCAGGGCAGTGTGTTCCTGGATGACCCCACAAAGAAACTGTGTCCATCAGGAGCCGAACTGGATGGACACCGAGTCACTAAATCACACTAGAACATCCTTGACTAAGGGTGAAGGAGCAGCTCTGGGTGAGGGGAAAACTTAGCTTCGGCCCCTCAACACAGTCCCAGCAAAGCCAGACAGGAAGTGGAATGAATGCATTTAATTCTTAGATTGTCTGCCTGGACCTGCGCTGAGTCCTTCCTTCACACCCTCAGACCAGCCACATTGCTCCACGCAGGGCCTTTGCACATGCTCCTCATGCTACTAAGAATGCTCCTTCCTTCCCACCTGGCCACGTTGATGATTCCATGTTCTTTGAGCCATACCTTGAATGTCACCTCTACTCAGATGCCTTTCAGGATTTCCCTGCCTGGCTCCATCTCCCTCCTGATACCCTCACAGCTCCATGTTCCTCTCTCCCTCACGGCACTTGGGTGGTGACGGGGCATTTGCAGTGTGGGAACGGGATTAATGTCTCTTCCCCCGCTGGTTGCAGGGCTCTGCACCATCAGACACCTGTCCCCTTTGCACTGCACCCTGGCCCAAATAGTCCCAGCTGACCTCAGCACCGGCCTCATGCTAAACACTTCCCATGCACTGTCCCATACAGTCTTTTTGGCAACACTGTGAAGTAAACATTGCTGTTATCTCCATTTTGCAGATGGAGAAACTGAGGCACAAAGCTTTCAGAAGCTTTTTGAAGTCACATTAGTAGTGGCAGAGCTGGCCTTTAGTCCAGGCAGCTCTGCACGCCTGCTGCATCAGCCCCCACTGCACAAGCTCTGTGAGTATTTTCAAAGGCACCAAAAGACACGCGTGCATGCATACACACTCCAGAAGGACATGCACCAGAATGAGAACAGATGTGGCTTCTGCTTCTTGCGATTATCAATGTTTGTTTTCATCTTTCACTTATTTTTGTGTTCCAATTTTTCTCTGCTAAAGAAGTGTTTGTTAATGCCTTTAAATTAAGAAAGAAAAATTTAACATCTCTTTAGCTTTTAAAAAGAAGAAAGAAAAAGAAAAAGAAGAAAGAATGAAACAAAATCAAGGTGTCCAAAGAGATGGGTTCTCATTCCCTTCCTTCCCACCCAAAGCCCCAGCTAGGGAGGAGATGCAGAGTGACTTCCAGATGAAAAGGCCTCATGGGGTGGGAGTAAGAATGGAGGCACTGGCTTCAAACAGACCAGAATCTGACTCCTAGCTCTCGCTGTGTGGCTTTGAGTCAGGGACTAACCATCTCTGACTTCAGGTGCCTCCCTGTAAAACCGGGCACTGCAGCTCACTTTGCAGGTCCGCCATGAAGAAGGGAAAGAAGGGATGTATGTGACCTAGCACGGGGCTTGGCGCATAACAGATGCTCAATAAACAGTGACTTTAGGCTGATACCCAGAGACAGACAGGAGGCCTCACGGATGCCTACAGAGCCCAAGTCCCCACAATCACAGGCAGCCAGCTCCAGCCTCTCAGGGAGCCTCCTGAGAACCATGTTCCAGTTGTCTGGCCCCCAGCAGTGGCCTCTCACTGCTAATTGTCCAGCTGAGGACACTGGGCAACCTGAGATGACCTAGGACAAGTCGTGGGTGGGAACCAAGAACACAGGCCACCCTGACTGCTGTGTTCATGCCTGCAGGCACCCTGTGGGGGTGGAAGACACGACCCCACCACCACCACACCCTCACTGTCCCCCAGGAGCACAGAAGGACATTTTCCACCCTGTGAAAATGCCAGATCAGCTTCTGGGGCTGCAGCTGGTCAACCAGGAGCCCATCAGCAGGGTGTCCTTCTGAGACCTCAGGAAGAAACACAGGGGAGGCTGAGAAAAGGACAACAAGGTGGGGAGGAGTGGCCTGTGGGCCTCAGGCTCTTCTGGTGTTTACTTTCTGCATCAGCCTCAAATACCATCTGCTCCGAAGGAATGGCCAAGGAGATGGAGATTTGAGGAAATCGAGGTATAATTAGTCACAGCTGCTGTAATGCAGTCCCGGTGATGGTGGAGATGGCCGCGTCTCCCCTCCCAGCCCCCTGATGCCTTTCACTGTCCACAAAGCGAGCAAACAGTGGGAGTCCTTCCCCAGAGGCAGCTGAGCAGGCCTAGATGCCACATGCCACCTCTGGCCACCAAAACAGCCAGCAGGGAGGGAGCGTGGGGGTGGGGGGGACATGAGCACAGCAGGGCCTTTGCCCTCTGACTGCTTCTGTGCAAGGCCAACTCGGTGTCTTGGCAAGTGACTGTGGAAGATGGAATGCTCCAGAGCACGGACAGGAGCCAGGGGCTCAGGTCTCAGCCCACTCATTGCCAGTGTGTCCTTGGACATTTACTTTAGTCATTAAGTCATTTAACTAGGAGGCTCGAAAAACATGCAGGAGTCCGAGGGCCTGGGTTTCCACCCCAGCTCTGCCTCTCTACTCCACGGTCTTGGGAAAGTTACTGAACCTCTGAATCTCGGAAGTCCTGTGTAGAGAATGGAATTAGGAACAGGATTGTTGCAAAAGCTAAGGAAGTAACATATGTGAAGGACGTGAGCCCAGGGCTGAGATACCATGAGAAGTCAGCGGGTAATGACAGAAGGCCTCAGTTTCCCTGTTGTCAAACTGCAATGGGGTTCGATACTATGCTTGATGAATAAGCACTTGCAGCTCCCGCAAAAGCCCACCCTACAGACATACCGGGCTTCATCCATCAGAGTAGGGGGACCTCCTGAGGTGTCCAAAGTAAGGCAGGTCACACCAGGCATGGGGGCTTGCTCCAGGGCTGAGGGAGGGAGGGGACTCATCCTCTGGCTGACACCCTGTCATCAGAGAGGTGGAGATGCAATGTTCCCAGCTCGGGGGCTGATCACAAGCTGCTGGGTTCTAATCCGGCCCCCAGATACCTACAGAGGGGAACAGCAAAGAATAAAAGAAAGATAGAGACAACATTCAAGATGCGAGGGGACCAGGAGGAGCTTGCTTCTAGTAAACAGGCTCACCCATCTCTGCGGTTGGCCCACTTTTACTAGCAAGTGAGGAACAGAGCGGGGATGGGGTCATGCGTCATTTGTGAAATGATTGAAAGAGATTTTGAAAAATAAAATGCAGGATGAACTTTATGAGGGGAAAAAGTTAAAAGGGGAACAATCCCTTCTCCACACCCAGATGCCTGTACAGGTTACTGGGGAACTGGACCTCTTTACCTTGTCCTCCCTCAGCAGATGTTATCTTGCCCTGGGAGTACCATGGATGTGAGCTCTCCCCACACAGCCAGAAAGCATGCAGCCTTCCCCAGACCTTTCCATTCCTGAGACCAGTCCACACAGGCTGGGGCTTGCCTTTCACCTGTTCCTGCTCCCAAGAAGCCCTAGCTTTGCCTTGTGTCTTGTGGCTTAGGCATCCCCCAAAACACAGATGGCACCAATTCTCCCATCACCATTCGTGGAGAGACCCCATGGGACACAACCCAGCCCACCTGCGCTCACCGAGATTGACCTGAGTGCAGATCAGAGGCCCACTGCACGCAGCACTCTGCGGTCTGCAGAAATGGTTCCCTCAAGAGGGGACCTGACTCCTCCCATGCTCCCCGGGGTCTCCACAGGGCCACTCCCTGTCACCCTCCCCATCGACCCCTCTCCTTCAGTGTCTCTCCTTTTTTCCCATCCCTGGGAGTCATTTTTGGTCTAAGTTTTTGAAACTCAAGGCCAAGAATTCATCCCTTTTCTCTATACATTTCTGCAGTGACACCCTTTCCTCAAGGCAACCGGCAGAGACATCCAGCCTGCTGAGGGATGGTTGGGGTGGGAAGAAATAGCAGAAGCCAGAACTTTCCAGATAATAGTTCAAATATAGGATCCTGCTCCAAAGAAAAGCCAAGTTGAGAAGAAGTTGACTGAGGTGACTTCTGAGGAAAACTTTCCTCTCTGATTAAAAAAAAAAAGGTGAAGAAGGCTTGCTTCCTGCTTATAGAGGGTGTGTGAGGATTGCAGCTGTAGCAAACATCTTGTGACCACAAGAGAACTAGCCTGGGGACAAAAGCCAACATTTGAAGAGCCCTAGGCTCTTGGTGATGTCACTGTGCCTTGTAGAATCAACCTCCAGACTTCTTGTTAAATGAGAGGCGTGTTCTCAGTGTGAAACCCTTTTTAGTTCAGTTACTTGCAGCCAAAAGCCAACCAATTTAAACTGAGAAATATGGAATCCTTTCAGGTCTGTGCAATTAGGGCTCTCTTTAGTTGCAAATAGCCACAGGAACCCAATTTAAACTTGATTAGCCAAACAGGGCAATTAAAAAAAATGAATATATATGAATGTCTTTTGAAAGCTAGCAGTAAAATGACCAGTTCTCAGAACACTTGGAACCAGGATTCTAAGACTCTGAAGACTTTCTCTTTGAACGAAATAACTTTCTGTTTTGAGATAATAAATGGTCGGCAGTCTTTTTATCACAAAAAGTCTGATCATCTGAAATGAATTCATTTAGATTTAATTTTAATATACCTTGAGACAAAAATGAAAACCTTCCATAGCTGCAAAACCATATCCATATTGCAGAAGGACTTTTCTCCTAAGCAACTCATATTGTAAATAATTTACCTGAGCTTGTTAGATGTGAGATCTCAAAGATCCACAAAAGTGCTTTCCTTTTTTCTTCTTCTTCTTCTTCTTCTTTTTTTGGAGAGGGGTTGTTTTGTTTCATTTGTTTTGTTTTATTATGGGAGATCTAACTCAGAGCCTCACACATGCTAAGCAAGGGCTCCACCACTGAGCTACATCTCAAGTGCTTCTCTTATTTAATTTTGAGAGGGAGACCTAGCTAAGTTGCCCAGGCTAGCCTCGAACTTGCAATTCTGCCACAGCCACCAGTGCAACTGAGGTTACCGGCATAGATCACCACCTGCAGCTCCAAGTCCTACTTTTGAAGGCTGAGCATGTCATGTCCCAGGCACACTGAGTGTACTTAATATTGTGGAAGCTTCTTTCGGTGAGTGACACTTGGGGAGAAAGTTGGGCCTGAAGTCTGCACGAGTCAAGCGGATGCCGCACCTCGCTTCCCTTGTGGGAACTTTGTCTGTGGCTAAGTAGAAGCCTCTCCACAGAGAACCTGCTGCCTCACTTTCTGGCAATCGTTCAGTACTTGAGTGGAGACCTTCTGTCCAATGTCAGCATGAGAAGAACCTCAGATGGCACAGAAACTGTGTGAACCTATCCGCACAACATTTTGAGTGCTGTGTTAAGAGTTGTAATGTAACATCTGTGGGATATTTTTTAAGCCTACCTTTTACGCGTTTAACAGCGAAAGATCAACTTTTGAAAACTAACAATTGAAAGTTGGGCATGGTGGCACATACCTTAATCCCAGCACTTGGGAGGCTGAGGCAGGAGGATTGCTTCAAGTTCAAGGCTAGCTTGTACTACATAGTTAATTCGAGGTGGCCTGAACTACATAGTGAGACCCTGCCTCAAAAATAAATAAATAAATAAATAAATACTAACAATCTGATAAGAATAGTAATAAAAGAAAGATGAGTAGTCACAAGTACACAGCCAGTGCCACTCATATGTGGTCTGGGTGCTTTCATGTTGGAAAGCTTCTTTGGCGATTCTGAGGCAGGAGGAACCACAGCACGGGGTGTGAGTCTCTAGAGGACGGGCCTGTGTTTTCTGCACCTGACCCTAGAGTATCTGTAACTGGCACTTGGAAAGCTTAATCAGTGTCCCCTCAATCAATGAACAAGGAAGAGGAAAGGTGGGAATGTAAAAGTTGGGAAAGGTTTTCCTGTAGATTGTTTCCAACCAGAAATGACCAGGGAAGCAGCATCCGCTTGACTTTGAGAATAATTCCTCCGGCTGGGGAGGGGGACAAGGAGGTGGACGTGGAACAGCCAGGAGCTCACTGGGGTGCTAGGGCCCTGCCTGGAGGGCTGACCTGAAGCCAGGCTCAGCCCAGACAAAGCATTTGCTTCTCGGAACCTGCTGCCCCGCTGCCCACAGGGAGGCTCGCTGGCCCCCACCAGGCCCCAAGGAGCAAACGCATTTGTTTACTTGACCTGAGTGACACGTTCATTGATTTCTCTGGAGCAGTTCATTCATAAAAGCAAATTGAGCCCCCCTCGTGGGGATGCCAAGGGCCTTTCAACAAGCTCCCAAGGGGGAGACTTCTGAAAATGAGTGGCTGATGAGCCAGAAATGGGATGTCTGATCCTGCTGGGCCGGGGCTGCTCAGCAGCCATCGAGGGGTGCCGTCCTGTGACGCGGGGACCTGGGTCTGGCCGGGTAAGGAGGGCACAGGCGTGTGCACAGCAATTTCACGTTCAAGAGCATCTGGACAATTAAGGCAGAGTTTTGGGACTCAAGCTTCCACCTGCTTAGCTCAAGTCGATGATGGCAATAGGGAAATGGATGGAGGGAGTTTCTTCAACAGAATGGTTTTCCTTTTCTTTGGTTCCAACAATTTCGATTCTCCCCCCAACGGCATCTGCTCATGGGATCTTGTTCCTTTGGCTCAGCCCTCTCATTTTATTGTTGGGGCAGCAGAGGCTCAGAGAGGAGAAGTGACTCTCCTGAGGTCACACAGCCAGTTGTCTTCCCCAAGGTTTCACAAACAGATGTGTTTGTATTTTTGCTCTCCCTCAGCCCTTTTGACAAACATGAGGTAGGTGTTGGTGCACCATCATCTTGTTTTATTATAACAGGACTTCCCACTATTTTTATCCTTGCCCATGTTTCCTCAGCATTCTATTTTAAGGACTAGCCTCTTTGCTTTGATCTTACTGGATGACACTGCTACGGCCGCCATTCATGTGGTATTAGGGGTCCACCCATCTAGAGAATTCTTGCTTCCTTCACTTGCCTTGTTCATTCTTTCCCTTTGCTTCTTCATTTTCCTGCCTTATCCTTTCATTTTCCTTCACATCTGGTTTTTCTCTCCCTTCACTCCTCCACTTTTTTCCTCGGGAGCATCCCAGAGATTGACCCTAGAGTGAAGAAATATGTGCTTTATTGCCCATACTGCCACCAGCTTGCCCAGTGACCTTGGACAACTCCTTCTCCCTGACTTTGGCCTCCCCATCTGCCCAGAAGAGGTTGGGCTTCTGCTCTTTGAAATTGCTTCCAACCCAGACAGCCTGATACAGCTAGGACTGTTCGGTTTCCCATTGACTCACAACTGAAGCAAATGTGTTTTCTGTTTTCTGGTCTGCTGAAGTCTTATTAACCAGAGAAACTGGGGTGCATTAGCCTGGAGAAGTCAGCCCCCTATTATTCATTCATTCCCCCTGGAGAGGCCACCTCCCTATCTCACTGATGATTTTACTGTGATGAATTACCAGCGCATTCCAACTGATGAGAGGGCGCCTCTGTGCACTCTCATTCAGAATTATGGGCCATCTCACTTTGCTCTCTGTTTATTGTGAGTGACATGGCTGTCACTATTGATTCAGCATTATTGAGAGAGAAGCTTCTTATTTCCTCTTAGGGACTTTGCTGGCAATTAAGATATGCTGCCAGCAGGTGAGCAATGGGAATTTGGTAATGGAAACCTTTTATACTCCATTATTCTTTTGAAACAAAAATTAAGGTTGTTATTAAAACTATTAAATAAATATTAAAGAGTTAAATAATCCTAAAAGATCAAGATATTTGTGAACATAACATGGTCACGAACATAACATGGTACATTTCTCATAACATCCGTGCAACTCTATTCATTCTGACACTGGTTTTATGTGCAGATTGTTCAAAAACACTTCTTCCAATTTCCCCTTGAGTAGGTTTTAAGAAGAAAGCGTTCCCAGGGAGAATTGATGTTCTAGGGCCTGAGAACTATAGTGAGTGAGAATTTAAAAGCCCTTAGCTTTGGTCTCTCTAACCAAAGAGACGTGATTGCCTGCTTTTGACTAATCACAAAACAGATACTGTTGGTCTTGAGAAAAAAGTCATGGAGCTCTAAGATCTATTAGTTTCTATTGCTGCTATAACAAATTACCACAAACTGGTAGAATGAACAATATAAATGCATTACCTTACAGTTCTGGAGGTCAGAAGTTTCACTGGGCTAAAATCAAGGTGTAAATAGGGCTGTGCTCCTCAGGCACTGTAGAGGCAAACGTGTTCCTTGTTTTTTCCTGCTTCTAGAGGCTTCCTATACTTCTTAACTCACAGACTTTTCCATCTTTAAAGCCATAAGTCACATCACTCTGCCCTCTGTTTTCATCACATTTCCTTGTGTGACTATGACAGACAATTCCTGCAATTACATTGGGTCCACCTGGATAATATAGGATGACTTCCCCATCCAAAGGTCCTTGGCTTGATGACATCTGAAAAGTCCCCTTTGCTGTGTATGGTAATATATTTGTAGATCACAGGACTGTAGCAGCAGCATCTTTAGGGTGGGGGAAGCATCATTCTTCTCACCACAGGTATCTTTTGACTTCAGCAAGAAGCAGTGGAATGGGTATAAAAGTAAGCCATGGATTCCTTCCATTCCTATGCTCCTGTCTCTTCTCAATAAGACTTTGCAAATTCTTCCATCAAGAGGTTGAGTCTGTTTTTCTACTTTTTTAAATCCATGGTCATATGACTCTTTCACCAGTGGAACATTAGCAAATGTGACACAAGCAAAGACATTAAAGTTTGCCTTCTCAGTCTGCTCTTGGAAACCTTGTGTCCACAACCCTACTAAGAGCCCTTAGTACTTACTGCCCACAGTAAGGTTACCACCTGTGATGATGACAGACATAGCTCAGTTACCTCTGCCAATCGCCCAATAGTCAACCTTTACCAGACATGGAAAACTTCCATCAGCTGACACATCAATGAACTCAGCTGAGAACATTAGAATAGCCCAGCTGATCTCATCTCAAATTGGCAAATTATAAAATCTGAGCAAACACATGCTTGTTTCAAGCCACTATATTTTGGTGTGGTTTGTTATGCAGCAAATGCTGGATAATACAACTAGGGACCCAATTTGTCCAGTCAGATAAAAACTTTTTAATTGTGATATCTTCAAATATTTCCTCCCAGTTCTAATAAATAACTCAGGAGGAATCCCGTGAAATGAAATTTATACACTACTATTTTTTACAGAGAGGCAAATACTTTTCCATTGACAACTACAAAAGATAACAGAATTTTTTCCTGAAAAAATGTCTTAGGTGAAAGTCTTATTTCCTCAAGAAAGGCATGGTGGTATACACCTCTAATTCCAGCACTCAGGAGGCTGAGGTAGGAGGACCACTGCAAATTCAAGTCCGGCCTGAACTACGTAGCAAGACATTGTCTCAAAGAAAACAAAAAAGCCTTATTTCCTCTATTAAATTCAGATTCTTTGAAAATAAAAACAACATCCTCTGGCTCAGGTCTTTCTTACGGAGCAGGAACTCAAGATGACATAGAGGATAAGAACATGAGCTCTAAACTCAGAAATACCTGAGTTCAAATTCTGTTTACCTGACAATTTCACGAACTTAAGCAAGTTACTTAACCTTACTGGGACTTATCTTTATCACCTGTAAAATAAGGATAATGAAAGTCCCCACCATATAGGATTGTTATGAAAATTATATACCACAGTATGTATATGAGCACATCGAAGAATGTTAGGTACAAACACATGTATTAACAATTTTTATTACACAGGGAAGGGCAACTAGTAGGTGTACAATAAAGACTTGTCCATTTGAGTTGGGTTTGGTGAGTCTGGTCTGGTAGAATCAGAAAGCAAAATTTCCAGAACCTGAATTAAAGCAAATTTCTATTCTTTGGGAAACTGAGGAAGTTTGGGACATTTTGGGCCAAAGAAATGTCAATTTTCTCCATTTAGTTTACATCTTTATCATCACTTGACCCTTGGCTTTTGACTAGATTCCAACCCCAGACATACCAAAGCGACAGTAGCCCTTCGGTCCCTCATGATTCAACATCACTTTCATGGCAACCTTTCTCTGAAGATGCTTTGAACCACCAGTGAACAAAATAAACACCATTTTCCAGTAGTCAATGCAAGATGGTGGCATGAAACTTCAGAGGTTGTCGTATGACTTCCAAGGCTCTAGCTGGGTCCTCATGGAACACTTGCCCTGAGGGAAGCCAAACACCATGTAAGAAGTACAACTAACTCAAGTCCACCATGTTATCAGGAACCTCAACCAACCACAGGAAGAGTACTTATGGCAAGAGAGTTGGCCAACTAGCCTGTGGCTGTTTCAGCCATCCCACTGTGGTCTCACCCACATGGGCAAGGATCCCATCTTAGGTTCAGCCCAGGGAGGTCTTCAATGACTCCAGCACCAGCTACCATCTGATTATGGTCCTAGAACAGACCTCCAGCTAGAATCACCCCACTAAATCCAATCAATCCACAAACCTAACCTCAAAATCATGACACAATAATAAACCTTTGTTTTAAGTTACTAGATTTTAGAATGGTATATTATAAAAATTCCCAAAGCTTACTATGAGTTCATTCCATCATCCCTATTCTCATCATTTCAATCAGTAAATATGGAAACTAAGTACAAGGTTCAATGTCAGTCTCATGCAGAATTCACACCCAAGCAACATTTGAGAATCTGTAGCTACACACCAGACACTGCTCCAGGCACTTCCACACAATGGTACATAATCATCTAAAAATAGTTGTGATGGTTTGGACTCCGGTCCAAGTTCTGGCTTTAGCCTTCACTAGCTAGGGGCTTTGGACAATTTGCTTAACCTCTGCTACAGATCCTTTATCTATAAAATGTGGAGCATGACAAC
>RJWT010018096.1:0-19009 GCA_004365215.1 Cuniculus paca
CAACTTTTTTAAAATTTGGGTAACTTTTGACTCTAAGATGAGTGTTATTTATAAATCTTTTTGTAAACCCCAGAAACAGTTGCTTTCTGATTCCAAGTCCCTGCAGCATTCCTGCACAACTGTGACCACCCATGGTATATGCTATGCACCTCCTCTGCAGTCCAGAGACCATAGCAAGTGTCTTCATTTATTTCACTACATACCTCAAAATTGCCTCTAAAAGGACCTCTGAATGATGTTCCATCCAGGCCCGATGAAATGTAACGAATGTGAGGATAGCCTGCCATGTCAGGAACCTATTTTAATACAGGAGATAAGCTAATCAGTTAAAAGCAGACTCGGGTTTTACCGTTCCTTAATAGTGAGTAATTCAAGACACTCAATGCTCTTCATACAATACACAAAATTCAACTTCAGTAAGGATACTTAATTCCAACTAAACATTTTAGAAGAGGGTTAGGTTTCTCTTAAAATATTTTTTTCTTGAGCATGTTAAGCAAGCACTCTACTAGTGAACTGCATCCCCCATCCTTTTTATTATCATTTTGAGTAAGGGTCTTCCTAAGTTGCCTAAGCGGGTCTCAAATGTGGTAACCTCCTGTCTCAGTTCCCCAAGAATCTGGGGAATTATATTTGGCACCTGTAAAATAAATTAAAGCATTTAGAAGAAATAGAAGAACAAATAATGGTTCCACGAGGCGACAAGTCTCTTCTACTTGATTTATCTTGCACAAAAAATTCTATGTGCAGCAGTTCTACACTGACATGCCATACAGTCTCAGGCTAGCAGAAAACTGGGACAGGAGGACTGCGTGAGCCCACAAGTTCAAGGACAGTCTGGGAAACACAGCAAGATTGCATCTCAAAAAATAGAAAGACGACGACGATGATGATGACAATGATGACAACGACGACACAAATCTATTTAGAGAATACCCCAACTTAAGCCTGCTATTCTTACTCAAATAAATTTGAATAGAGTAAAATTCTCCTAAGATCTTGTTAAGCCAAGCACAGTGCTGCCTGCCTAACCCCAGCACTACGGGGACAAAAGGACCCCAGGTTTGAGCCTAGCTTGGGATCAGTGTGAGACCGTTACCATTTGTGTCTGGATGTCCCCACGCAGCCTCATGTGGTCACAGGGGGATGAGCTTTTCGAAGACGACTGAGTCTAGTGTTTGTGACTGGCTTGTGGTCTACTGCTGGCATTGGTGGTGTGAGTGCTGCACCCACCCAGGGGCAGATGGCTTGCATACAATATAAGGAAGGGACAGAGGTGTGCTTTTCCCTCTTTATTGCCCTTTTCACTGTTGCCACTTGGGGCCGCCATGAACAGCTGCCCCTCAGTCATGCCACCCTGCCTTGAAGTCAGCTGAGTATGGACAGACACCTCAACAAACTGTAAGCAAAATATACCTTTTCTTCCTTTGTTTTGGGCATCAAGTATTTTCTCTCAGCAATGAGAGAAAAGTAACCAAGACAGAATTTGGTACCAGTGGACTGGGGTCATTGCTGTGACTGTACCTGACCATGTGGCTCAAGAGCCTTTGGGAAGGACCTGTGGGATGAATTTGGAAAGGTTTGGAGTTGTCACCTGAAGGAGCAGAGCTGGAATACCTTAGGCTGTTCTGCATGGGAAAGTCTGGTTAAAGTTCAGAAGACCAGAAAGCTGAGAGAAAGCCTGCTGGTAAAAACTGGGCTCGGGAGGTTTCTGCTGGAAAGAAGGACTGCGTTGGTTGTTAAGACTCCACACAATGTGTGTTATGGCTTGGCAGAAAGTTTGTCTGTATTATGCTCATGTCCAGAGACCTTGCCTGAGACTAGGGGCGGCAGACTAACTGATCTGGCAGAAGAAATTTCAACGCAGTCAAATGTTGAGGTGGTGATATGGCTATTACTGGGGCCTTTCAGCCAGATTTACATAGCAAATCAAGAGCAAAGAGTCCATCAGGATGATTTAAAATGCTGTGAGTTTGGCCAGGAAAAAAGCTCCAGTAAAGCTGTGGACTACAAATAAAGAGCTGAGGTGATCTCAACTGCTGAGAAGGAACAAGAAAATATAAAAGATGGCCTGGGGACATCATGGAAAGCAGCAAGTCACCGTGCTTTGCAGCCTCAAAACTGCAAAAGTGAAAAACTGCTTTGAGGAGAAAGCCACAGAGTGCTGTGTTCCAGAATGGCAGTGGCATAGAGAATCTGTTCCTCATAATCAGGTTTAGAGTGCTCAGTGATTCAGGCACTCGACCTCTATGAGAGAGGGGAAAGCCTGGCTACTGCTCTAACTGGCAGCAGACCTTGGCATCATCCATGTGGCACTGATTTTAGGTGTGCACAGAATGCAAGAGTTCTGAGGTTAAAAATGCTTCCACCCCAATTTCAGAAGGCCCGGGAGGCCGGGCAGCGCGCCCGAGAGGGCCGTGTGTGAAGCTGTGAGTGTGAAGCCAAAGGTGCAATGGAGAACTCAGAAGTTTGGAAAAAACAGGAGCATGGATCAGCTAAGGAAAGCTGCAAGGAGAGAGCAAAGCCAGCCCAAAAGAGAAGCCATTGGAGCTAACGTGACCAGAAGTGCCATCACTCAAGCCCTTTAGAGCTCACAACCAGACTGCTTCAGATGCTGACTGTGGGACTCCAGGACTTAATGTTTGCCCCCTCTGCATTTTGGACATCCTTTGGTCCCATTCCTTTGTATTCTCCCGTTTGTACTCTTTGGAATGGAAATGTTTATCTTGTGCCACTGAATGTTGGAAGTATTTAACTTTGTTTTCATTTGTACAGGGGCTCAGAGCTAAGAGTTTGTCTTACATCTCGGAGGAGACTTGGATTGGACTTTTCAGCAACACTGAAACTATAAGAACTTTGGCAACTCTTGGAGATGAACTGTCTTTTGCATAAAGGATGTGCATGAGTCTCTGGAGGGCCAAGGGTGGAAATGTTACAGTTTGTGTTTGGATGTCCAACCAAAGCCTCATGCAGCCATCAGGGGTGGGCCTCTCAAAGACAGCTCAGTCTAGCGTTTGTGATTGGTTCTTTGTCTAGTGCTGGGATTGGCAGTGTGAGTGCTGCACCCGCCCAGAGGTGGGTAGCCGGCATACCATCTAAGGGAGGGAAGGAGGCGTGCTTTCTCCTTTCTCCCTTTTGCCCTTTCGCTCTTGTGGCTTGTGCCCCTTAGCCACACCACCCTGCCTTGGAGCCAGCCAAGTATGGACTGAAACCTCCATGAATTATAAGCTAAATAAACATTTCCTTCCCTAATTTTGGGCATCAGGCATTTTGTCTGAGCAACGAGGGAAAAGTAACCAAGATAGACCCTATTCTAAAGTAAAGAGCTGGGGACAGAGCTCAGTGAGAGCTGTATTCAATCCCTAGTACCTTTAAAAAAAAGAAAAAGAAAAACACAGGAGGAAGAACATTTTGGCAACTTCAGAAAGTTCTGTTAAACAGTATTAAACTCCTCAAATTTAAAGACCCAATCCAAAACTGGGCATCTGAAATGAATAGACATTTCTCAGATGAGGAAGTGCAAACAACAAATAAACATATGGGTAAAATGCTCAACATCACCAGTCATTTGAAAAATGCAAATTAAAACAACACTGAGATTTCCCCTCATTCCAGAAAGAATAGCCATTATCAACCAACCAATAAGTTTAACCAATACTAGTGAAACTGGGTGTGGATGCGAATGCCTATAATCCCAGCACTCAAGAGGCTGAGGCAGTCTGAACTACATAGCAAGACCATGTCTCAAAAGGGGAGGGCAGTGGTTTAGCTCAGCAGCACAAGCACCTGCCTGGCAAGCACAAGGTCATGAGTTCAATCCCTGGTACCAAAAAAACAAAACAAAAAAATGTGCTGGTGAGGCTGTGTGGAAAAAGGAACCCTTCACCACTGCTGGCAGAAATGCAAACTGGTACAACCACTATGGAAACGCAACTAGAGGCTCCATTTGACCTAGTCCTTCCCCTCCTAATAAGTTAAAAAACATCGTACTACAGTGCTTTACGTACACCCATGTTTATAATAGCACAATTTATAACAGCTAAACCTTAGAAACAGCCCATATGTCCAACAACATATGAATGGATATAGAAAATGTGGTATTTATATACAATGGAGTACTAATCTGCCATAAAGGATAAACTTGAATCATTTGTAGGAAAATAGATGCAACTCAAAACCATAATATTAAGTGAAATAAATCAGACACGCAAGTTTAAATACCACAGTGTTTCTCTTATGAGAGAAACCCAAAGAGTAAACAAGGGACAGAATGGAGGATGGATATTGGCAAGGAGGAAGAACTTGGTCAAATGGGAAGGGAAACTAGGAAAGAGAAGGGGAAGAGAAAGTAAGGAAAAGGGAAAAAATGGAAACAAAGTATTTGTAAATGGGGAAGAGAAGAAGGGCTGAACGGAGGGAAGGGGAATGGAAAAAAAATAAGATGTATTATGTTGGCTGGGCATGATGGTACACATTTGTAAGCTCAGCGATTTGGAGGCTGCGGCAGAAGGAATGCGGGCTGTGAGTTTCAGGCCAGCCTGGGCTACACAGTACATTCAAGGCCAGCGAGATATACATAGTGAGACCCTGTCTCAAAAAACAAAAAGAGATATTATGTTACAGGTACAAATTCTCCATGATGAATGTGCTCAATATGTATCACAAACATGTACTAATAGACAATGTAAAGTTTAAAAAAAAATAAAACAGTAAAAAAAGCCAGGCATGGTGATACACGCCTATAATCCTAGCACATGGGAGGCTGAGGCAGGAATTCGAGGCCAGCCTGGGCTACCTAGCAAGACCTTGTCCCAAAAATACATACATACATACAAACATACATACAGAGCAAAAAAAATTCCCCACAAAATGTAACAACTTCAAGTTTCATGTCCCTTCCTCTACTAACAACCAAAGGAACCCTACTTGGGGCTATGCCCTGTCAGTGAAAGATTCAACAGTGCTCTTTCTCTTTCCCCCAGTACTAGGTCTAGCACCCTGAGGCACCCCACTACTGAACTTAGCCCTCAGCCCTTTTTATTTTCTGGGACAAAGGTCTCCCTAGTTACGGGCTGGCCTAGGACTTGTGTTTCTCCTGCCTTGACCTCCCAACCCCATGCCTCTTAGCTGGGATCACCAGTGCATGCCCCCATATCCATTTTTTTTTTTTTTTTTTTTTTTGTGGCACCGGGTACTGAACTCATGACCTTGCGATTGCCAGGCAGGCGCTTACGCCACTGAGCTAAATCCCCAGCCCTTGTCTTTTTGAGACAGGATCTCACTGTGCCGTTCAGGCTGACCTTGAGTTCACTTTGTAGCCCAGGCTGGTCTCGAACTCAAACGATCCTCCTGTCTCAGCCTCCCAAGTGCTGGGATCACAGGCATGAGCCACCATACCTGCCTCCCCATACCCATCTTAACACAGTTTTCTAACCTTTTGTGAGGTACAGTCAATCTTCCTTATTTGTGAACTGGCTGTGGGTGAAAACCCCACACCAACACTGTGAGTCACAGTCCACTGTGGACGTGTGCGGTGGGGCTGAAAGTGTACAGGCCCTGCCTTCTTGGTTCAGCTCATCTTCCAACCAGAATCTCCTCTGCAGTGCATTTAACAGTGTGCTTTCAGTGAATGATCCCACTGTGCAAAACGGCCAGCAAGCATAGTGCTCAAGTATGTCTAGGTTCCTAAGCCAAGAAGGCTGTGACCCTGTGCAGCTAAGCGTGCACTCAGTCAGTTCTGCTCAGGGCTGAGTCACGCTGCTGCCGGCAGTCAGTTCAACGTTAGCAAACCAGTATCATGCACTACATGAGCTGTCTTCAAACAAAAACGCACAAAACCAGGTTACACGCAGGTCACCTTCGGGGCCAAGGCTTGCAGTACTCTGCTTGTCCTTCCCACAGGAGTGGTTCCACATTTGCTAACTCAGTGTCTGCAGTGACTGCCCAGAAGGTTTATTGCAGGGAATATTCAAAGCCGACTGAATTCGGAAAGAGACACTGTATTCTAAGAAAGAGTACTGGCCGGGCATCATGGCATACACCTATAATCCCAGCACTCTGGAGGCTGAGGCAGGAGGATCATGGCAAGTTTGAGGCCAGCCGGAACTAAAGACCCTGTTTCAAAAAAACAAGAACAAAAACAAAAGGAGAGAAAGTGCCCTGGAACCCTGGCTGTATAAATAAATCTCCAACGTTACTTTTTGTTGTTGTGTATTAAAACAAGGTCTCATGGTGTAGTTAAGGTTGGTCTTGAACTCGCAGTGTAGCCCTGGCTAGCTGTGAGCTCACAGCAGTCCTCCACCTCAGCCTCACGAGTGCCAGGAGGTCTGCGCCACCACACCCAACCCAATGATTATTACTCTGCTTCCCAACTTTTTGAGTCAGTTCTCAGAATCTTCTCTTTGAGGTGCAACATTTTTCTCTGCATTATCATTCTACATTCACTATCTTGTCATTTACACATTTTCCCTCAAAATCTAACCTCTTTGACTCATTATTACTATATGCAGTATTACAAGAACACAAATATATCTTTAACCCAGGCACCTCTGGAGGCCCAGATTATAAACTTCCTACTAAACAACCTAACATAGCACCTCAGATTCACTATGTCCAAAACCAAGCCAACCCTTTTCCCAAACCATCCAATATTCGCCAGTATCCTAAGTGGTATTACTGTATACCTTTTAACCCAAGCCAGAACTGGAAGTCATCCTACTATATAATACAAATAGGTAGCCGGGCATGGTGGCTCATGCCTGTAATCCCAGCACTCGGGAGGCTGAGACAGGCGGATCGTTGTGAGTTCGAGACCAGCCTGGGCTACAGAGTGAGCTCAAGGCCAGCCTGAATGGCATAGTGAGACCCTGTCTCAAAAACACCAGGGCCAGGGATCTAGCTCAGTGGCCTAAGCGCCTGCCTGGCAAGCGCAAGGTCATGAGTTCAATCCCCGGTGCCGCAAAAAAAAAAAGGTCCCACTAATTTTATGCCAACTGCCATTGCTTTTGTTTGGAAATTTACCAAAATTTACATCTCTTCTATAATGTCCAAATCAGTTTCATTCTACCTAATATTAAAATTCTATTTTTACACAGCTGAGGAGGTATAGTTTTCCTACTAACAAGCTCATCAATTCACTGTAAAAGCATAAATACAGCCAAATGTTCTTCCATCAAGGTACCTGAGTTTGTTTCTTGGGATAGCAGTTTTCTTTCCTTCTCCTTTGGAGGTGCTGAGGATGGAATCCCAAGTCTCTCAAATGTTAGGCTTGCGCTCTCCCACTGAGCTTCGCCCTCACCCCTGCTTTCTTTTTTTTTTTTGGTACCAGGGATCAAACTCACGACCTCATGCTTGCCAGGCAGGCGCTTACGCCACTGAACTAAATCCCCAGCACCCCTGCTTTCTTACTCCCGCCTGACCCTCACCCGAGATCTGGAGACACCAGCCCACGTGGCGTGCCCAGGGGCAGTCAGTGTGAGAGCCCCTTGCTGCTGCGGCCTGAAGCCCGCACTGCAGGCCAGCACACCGTGAGGCCCCCGGCCCCGTCGCAGCACTGCTGCCCAGGAGGAAGCCACTCCCTCCAACACCGCCTCGCTCACCACCTATTACAAAGAGCAGCAGAGGTTTCCACCGACGGCAAATTAACTAAAGCACACGTCTCAGTGACAGGCGTTCATGATTCTCTTAGTAGATATAAAGGGGAAAAATTTTTTTGAATCATTGTGTTCATTAAAATACATTTTACAATACAAATCACAAACAGATTTTAATACATCTAATACCTTTTATATCACAATTTTCATCTAAACAAATCACTCTCAAATTCAATTAAAACAGCTGTAACAAGTGATACATTAGAACAAGATCTTAAAAGATTTTTTACTTCAGAAAAAGGTTCCTTCGGAAGACCGACCATGTCAGCACTTGGACATTTCCCACATTACCATGAGAGGAAGCGCTCCGAGCTGCAGGTGATGGAGCCGAGGTGCGTGGTAATGGGCCAGGTGAGGGGGCAGCGCCCCTGGTGCGTAAGTGGCAGTGGTCACTCCAGTTTCAATGCCCAGCTCCCTGACAAAGGAGGACAACGGTTTCACTCTGAGTCCTCCTCACAGTCACATTCACAGCAACACAGCTGGGGCAATACGTTTACATGTTTTAAAAATAATCTAAAGTTCCTGGACTTATATAACTAAGAAAAAGATAACAGAGCCCAAAAGAGTCTACTAATAATTTTAAAACTTAGTTTTGTCACCATGAGCAGCAAAGCATCTGTCCTCATAAAGGAAGGGGACACAATGACGAGTCCCTGAAGGCCTTCCAGACTACAAGCCTGAGTCTGCCTGAGGAGCACACAAAGTTGCTGACTCCTCTGGTTTATCAGACTGTTAGAGATGCCCTAAGCTTCTGTCTCTGGGCTCTTGGCATCAAGGATAATTAGTATAGCAAACTCTTCTATAGCTTCTAAAGCAAGGATAAACAAAATTTTAGAAAGGGTAAAATTAATACATGCTAAATCTCCATTTGTTTATTCCAATTTTATGTTTTGCCTCAGAAGTCCCTGTCAAGCCCTCGGGAAGCTGAGGCAAGAGGATTGCTGTGAGTTTGTGACCAGCCTGGGCTACATAGTGAGTTCAAGGCCAGCCTGAACGGCACAGTGAGACTCTGTCTCAAAAACAAACGAACAAAACAAAGAAGTCATCCCTGTCGAGCCAGGTACGGTGGTGCATGCCTACAATCCCAGCACTTGAAAGGCTGAGGCGGGGGCATTGCCATGAGTTCCAAGCCAGCCTGGATGAGGTAGTGAGACTTTGTCTCGAAAAACAAAAAACAAACAGACAAAAACAACTCCTTGTCAATCAAGATCTCAATGACCATCTGCACACAATGGATTCAGAAAAAAACTTAATGGAAATCTACTACTTCTCTAGGAAAGAACCTAAGCCTAGAATACAGGCTGGGTTTGTCAACAGCAGAATTTGAGGTGGTGGAGCAAATTAAGACTAAGTTCTGGTGTTCACTGCATAAAATGGTAACTGTAGTGAATAATGATGTATTATGTATTTCCAAATTACTAAAACAGGGTTTTCACACCTCTAATCCCAGCACTTGGGAGGCTGAGATAACACTTCAAGGCCAGCCCAGGATACATAGTAAATTCAGGACCAACCTGAACTACCCAGGGAGACCTAATATCAAAGAATTAAATCAATCGAATGAAGGGGATTTCAAACGTTCTTGCCACAAAGGAGTACGAAGTATCTGAGGTGATAGATATGCTAACTAGCATGCTTTAATCATTCCACAATACATACATGTACCAAAACATAACACGCTGGCCCCTAAATACATGAATGCAATTACTATTTGTCAGTCAACAAAAAAACTTAAAAGCGCTCTACTCCTGCTTTAGGCCTTTCCCTGGCCCAGAACTAAAGATACTCTTTTTTTTTTCTTTTTTAAATAGGAAACGCTTCACGAATTTGTCATCCTTGTACAGGGGCCATGCTAATCTCTGTATCATTCCAATTTTAGTACATGTGCTGTCGAAACGAGCACACTAAAGCTACTCTTATCTGCTCTCCAGGCCTCCACTCGTTCAGGGCCAGGGCCTCAGCACAGCTGAGGAGTTTGCTTCTCCCACACGGAGCTCCACTACCAGTGCCCAACCCCAGAGTTCACCAGAAGCTGCCGAGCACAGGTCTAGAACGAGCAAGACACTGACCAGGCAGATCTCTCGGGCGCCTGTCGAGGGTGTGAAGACATCGTCTGAGGCACATGAATATGATGCCCGTGACCATAGTTTGGGTGCATCCTGTGAGGGTGGGGTGGGGGGCGCTCATGTGCCCGCCTGGAAACACAGAACACAAAAAGACCACTGGAAATAATTGAATAATGGGTTATTTCTTAATACAGAATAAACTCTAGTGTTAGTATTATGAACATCTATAGATTAGTTCTAAAATTAACTTATCAATAAATTATAAACATATAAAATTATTTAATAATTAACAATAAATCAAGAAGCCGTAACCTCCTCCCCAAATTCTAACTGCTCATTTATTCCAACAGCTCCAACTCAAATATCCAGGATAAAGCCAATTTCAACATTATCTTGTAACCTCCTATATAGTGGGTACTTTAATTAGAATACAAACTGAGCAGAAATAAAATCAACTTTGGGAGACCCACCTCAAAATAAAATGGGCTGGGAGCATAGCTCAGTGCCTAAGCCCCAAGTTCAATTCCCAGTATTTGGTAGATAGACAGGCACACAGACAGACAGGTAAAATGCATCTACTAGTTTCTAACATATCTGTTGATTTTACATTTAATGATTTAAAACTATTCTCTACCTACTGGAAGCTATGACTAAGGTGGCAACTTACCACTTTTTTTTTTAATCCCTTTTGGTACTAGGGATTCAACTGGGGCCTTATGCATGCTAGGCAAATGTTCTAACATCTATCTACATCCCCAGAATTTTTAAAATTTGAGACAGTCTAAGTTTACCAAGTTGGCCTTAAACTTGTAAGTCTTCTGTTCCAGCCTCTAGGAATAATTAGGATTAAAGTATACACCAGCTGGCAATTTTCTATATAAAAAGTTGGTATTAAAATGGCAGGGCAGGCCTGGTAGCACACACCTATAATCCTAGTACAGAGGAGGCTGAGGCAGGAGGATTATGCTAGTTGAAAGTAAGCATGGGATATATAGTGAGTTCAAGGTCAGCCTGAACTACACAGTCAGACCTTGTCTCAACAAACAAACAAAAAACAAGTCCGAGAACAGAAGAAAGGAAAACAAAAGAGAAAAAGAGAGAGACAGAGAGACAGAAAGTGAGACAGATCATGTTCCTCAGGGTCACTTTTTGTTTTTTTGTCTTTTTGAGACAGGGTCTCATCATGCAGTTCAGGCTGGCCTTGAGCTCAGTGTGTAGCCCAGGCTGGTCTCTAACTCAAAAAGATCCTCCTGCCTCAGCCTCCTCAGTGCTGGGATTACAGGCATGAGCCACCATACCCAGCCCTCAGGGTGACTTTTAACACCAGTCTTTACTATGAAATAGTGAAGAAATGGACAAGAAATAGGTTTGCTTAAAGAAATGATCACTGAGTTATATGCTGAATGTAGTCAAAGTTCATTAAACACTCTTATATAAATTTATTTTGTCAACAGCTACAATTTAGAGAAGAATATGGGTATAAAAAATTAATTTCCAGCTGGCCATGGTGGTGAGTTGCCTATAATGCCAGCACTCGAGATGCTGAGTCAGGAGGACAGCTGTGAGTCTGAGGTCTGCCTGTGCTAAAATAGTGAGTTCATGGCAAGCCTAAACTACACAGCAAGACCTTATCTCAAAAAAAAAAATTTCCGGGCTGGGGCTGTAGGTTGGAGAAGAGTCTTGCCCAGCATGTGCAAGCCCCACAAAAACAAAATTTCCCAATGAACTAAGGTTGAGCAATACAGTTACATCACTTCTAAAGATTTCATCAAATTACAAGCAATGCAAAGAAAAGCAAGCAGAGCTTTCTTTGGGGAACATGAGGCGTACGTTGGGTGCTGCATCATCCTCCTCCTCTGGCCCTCGATCCTCTGCATGACCTCGTGCGGGTGCAGTCTCTGCGCGGCAGGCGCTGCGGCCGGCAGGTGGTGCGAGATGGGCTGGTGGGCGGGAGGAAGGTGTTGCGGGATCGGCGCCGCCGTGCTGGCCAAATGAGTGGGGGGTGGTGGCGCCACAGGATGAGACGTGGCGTGAGAAGACATTTGCGAGTGGAAAGCGTGAACAGGATGAGGAATGACATAATCCACTTGGGGCGGCGGCTGAGTCTGAGGCGGGGGGTTTCCGTGAGAATGCGGGCAGGCTGAAGCTTGGTGGTGAAGTGGTCTCGTCAAAGAAGCATCTGCGAGAGAAATATTCCCGGTGAGCTGCACAGGCGCTATGATTTGATCGAGCACACGCGTCTTATGAACACAGTCCAGGCTGGAGGAGTCTGGTCAAACAGCCTGCGGCTGTCTTACTGAAATAATCTTGGTTGAGCTCTCCCAGGCCCACACAAACAATTTCACGTCAGTTTCACAGAATGTCTACCAGAGGTGGCCCACACTTCCTACCTTGGCCCTCACTGGCGGCCCACCCCACAGCAGAAACCGGCGCAAGCCCTTGAGAGCAAGGAAACCGCGCTCACTCGGAAACACTGTTCTGTGGCTCATCAGCCTCACTCCTAGGAGTGACCCTCCAGTAAGACTCCAACGACCACTAGCGATTTAAACATTCACCCACAGACGACTGACTTAACACAAAAAGGAATGGTAGAGGACGCTAAAAGAAAAAAAGAAAGAAAAAAAACAAAACAAAACAATGAAAGGAGGGGGTTCAAAAAGGACAAACACTAACGAGCTCAAGTTTTATGTGCTAATACGAAAAAAGAAAACCCAAGATGCGTGGTTAAAACAAAACAAAAACCAAGAGGCAGAATACTATGTTTGATATGATCCCTTTTTTTATTAAGGACCTACATATGTACCTAAGTAAATTTGTACAAAAAATTTCTGCATGTTTTTATAAGATGCAGGGTGTTACTATCTCTGAGGACCTTAAGATTAATGAGGGGGTAGAATGGACTTTTAAATTTCCATTTTACAAAATTCTGAAGTGTATTATTTTTTAAAGAATAGGAAATGTTTGCCTTTAAATGATTCATGAAAGAGTGGCAGGAGAAAAGAGAGAATGTTGTGAGCCTCTACTTCCTGTTTTTTGTTTGTTTTGATTCTTTTTTGGTACCGGGATTGAACTCATGACCTCGTGCTTGTCAGGCAGGCTCTGCAAAGTGTATTTTAGAATACATGCGAAACACTTATGATAAAAGCAAAACAAAGCCAGGATTTAGCTCAGCTGCACAGCACCTGCCTGGCAAGCGCAAGGTCCTGAGTTTGACTTCTACTGCAAAAAAAAAAAAAAAAAAAAAAGTTAAAATCTAAAATGTTTTTTATTACATTTAAAAAGAAATTTATAAAGTGCTTCAGTATATTAATTTTAAAGGGAAAGGGCATGAAATAACACATTAAGTTCATAGTAAAACAGAACCAATTAAAGATAAATACAAATAAGTGCTTCAAAATAGCCTGTACATTGAACCACTGTTCATGCACAGATTTTCCCCACTGGTCAGGAGTAGGGGGAGGGGAAAAGCAAGGGAAAGGGGGAGAGGAGGGGGAGGGAGGGAAGTGGGGAGGGAAATAATAGTTATCACTACTTCCACTGTACAAATTCTGGGTTGGCTCCAGGTATCTGCAGAATGCAGATATAAATTATTGAAGTAGAAGAAATTCAAAAATATATATAACCAAGTAATTTCCTTTTCATTCTTTCCTTTTTTTTTCAAAGTCTCCATCCTCCTGCCTCCTTCCTCAGTGCCGAGTTATAGCATGTACTGTCATGCCCACCTGGTACTTACCATTTCTTAAGATATCTAATGAACTTTCATCTCTCTAAAAAAGACATGTCCATTCCTACTTTAAATGCCTGCACCAGATGAATATAAACATCTTTTTCCAACTGGCAAAGCATCTGTTAAAATTCAATTAAACCTTAGTAACCATTGGAGAATTCTTAAAATTGTACTTAGAAATACTATTAAACTTTCGTATTTCACACTAAAGAATAATCTGAATTCCCTAAAACTTCTTTTTATAAAAATCTAAGGTGCCATTCAAGGTACTTCAACTTCATAGATATTAAAGTGGAAAAAATATACCCCACTCTTAAGCTAAACAAATACTAAAAATCGCTGGGTATGGTGGCACAGGCCTAAACTCCCAGGTATGTGGGATGCCAAGGCAGGAGGGCTACAAGTTCAAGGCCAGTCTGGACTACACAGAGAGTTCAAGGCCAATTATGTAACAAGACCTTGTCTCAAAAAAACCAAACAACCCCTAAAAATTGATGAGTTAGTGCAAGGTTATTTCAGTAAGACGTGTCTTTCATGAAAAGCATACTTACAAGGAGGTGGCAAATAATGCCGACAGGAGGACAGCGAGGGTTGAGGGGGTGCCTGGGGCTGGGGCTGGGCGACCAGGCTGGACCCGTAGCTGTCTATAGACAGTGGCTGGCTCGGGGTGGCAGCCGCAGCCTGATGGCCAAAGATGGCAGCTCGGGAAGAAGAAACAGGGCAGCAGGGGTCAAATGCAGATGCTCCATGAAAACCACCACTCCCATGACTCCTGATCCCGCTGCTGCTCAGGTCCACCGGTAACGCCTGCTGTACAAGGAGGAACCGGATTTTATCTCTGCACAAGTGTCAGAACATTATTTCTATTATTAAAGTACCAATGCAAGCTACAACACTAAAACCTTTGAATTACTTTGAAAATGGTGATTATTAGTGTCAACCCTATGGAACACCAATAAATTATTACACAGCTTGGATCATGAAAATTGCACTGGTTTTAGACTTAAAATCTGAAGTCAATTTTTAAAAAATCAAGCATAAGATCATTTTCACAAGATGAAAAGAATCTTAATTAACATATCATTTTAAGGTCTATTTCCTTTGCACTACTAACATCTGAGAGACAAAGTTTACACATTCGCTTTCACCAGAAGTTCTCACCAGTAATTTAACAATCCTCAGAAAACATATTGTCACACCACAGAAAACATTAAAGTTCTAGTGAAAAACTTGTCCCGAGTTTCTAAACTCTGGCCCAGCAAGCGTTCCACAGGACTCATAGTGCAAACAATCTGCAGGATTATTCAGCCTAAGTCGCAAATTAGCTCTGCTTGACAAAAATATGAAAAATTAAAGAGGAAGTCAATGCTCCCTTTTATTAGGGATCCGATTGTGAGAAGGCTCACTTACTAGAATAAACCAGAGCACAGATGTCATCTCTACTTACCAGTAATTTCCCCCCAAAGCATTTAAAAAGTTCTGAGTATACAACAGATTAACGATAGCCTACAACAATCTATGATATATTTCAAAATATCTAGAAGGCTCGCAGCATATAGAAGTCAACAATGTTTGAGAAAGCACTAATTACTGTGATTCGATCATTACATACTGTTAATACATATCAAATTACCAGATTATTCCCCATAAATTTGTACAGTTATGTGCCCAGGGTCTCACTCTGTAGTGCAGGCTAATCTTAAACTCACTGTGAGCCAGGGCTGGTGGCGCACGCCTGTACTCCCAGCACTCGGGAGGCTGAGACAGGCGGATCATTGTGAGTTTGAGACCAGCCTGGGCTACAAAGCGAGCTCAAGGCCAGCCTGAATGGCATAGTGAGACCCAGTCTCAAAAAGACAAGGGCTGGGGATTTAGCTCAGTGGCCTAAGCACCTGCCTGGCAAGCTCAAGGTTGTGCGTTCAATCCCTGGTGCCACAAAAATAAAAATAAAAAAATGAAAAATAAAAACAAAAACAAAAACAACTCATTGCGCAGTCCAAGCTAGCCTTGAATTCACAGCAATCTTCCTGTCTCAGCCTCCCTAAAATTTTTTTAAAACCTAAATAAATCTTTCACCTTATTCCAAAGCAGATAAATAACTGCTTCTTTGTATTCTTAGGCAATTTAAATACATTCTTACTGCTTAGCTTCCTTATAGCTGTGGTTTTAAAATATGATTAAAGAAAATAAACATCTGGTGTCACATATGAAATGACACACAGGAACTGTTTGATAGTAGAAGCTGAGGAACCGGAGATGAAGCAAGGCAGGGAAACAATTCATTAGAAACACGTATCACCCATAGTCTTCAGAAGAACTATGGCAGTTTCCTCACTTTCAATGGGATCCACACTCAAGAGGACCAACAGAAACAACAAGAAAGGAGGTGAAGATGCCGGAAAAGTTGTGGGCAGGAGAAAGGGAAGAATGCTAGCCAGGCATGGTGGCACACCTCTATAATCCCAGCATCTGGGAGGCTGAGACAGAAAGATCAACCTGGGCTACACAGTAAATATAAGGACAGCCTTCATTAAATAGGAAGACCCTGTTTTAAACGTTACCCAAATGGACAGGTCCCTCTCTCCTGTACTATGAGTACACAATCAATTTTGTAAAGGTGTTCCCTATTCTGTTGAGGTAGGGAACAAAATGTATGCCGAGATTTCAGGAAAGCATGGTTCAAGAACAAACCAAGAGCCAGGAGTGGTGGCCCATGCCTGTAGTCCCAGCACTCAGGAGGCTGAGGCAGGAGGATCGCTGGGTTATGTGCTTAGTTCAAGGTCAGCCTGAACTGCATACTAAGACTTCATCTCAAACCCCTCCCCGCCAAAAAAAAGACAACGCTGAGAGCCAGGCATGGTGTACCTGCCTGCCACCCTGCACTCAGGGAGGGCAGAGGGATCTCAAGTCCCCAGCCCTGCTTGGGCAACCCAGCAAGACTCTGTTCCAAAATTAAAAAGCACATCTTTTAAGAATGGTCAGATTGACAGAGAAAAGCAACTGTTCTGAATTTTCCTTTTGACTTTTTCCTATAATATTAAGACATCAAAGTTACAGTTTTTGACTAAAATGACCTCTTTGGTACCAAATGCACATAGCACTCAGGTTTGTATCACAATTATACACACAACAACCCAGCAAAAGCTAAAATACCATATAATACCTGACTTGCTTTATTCTATGTGATCAATACTAATTTAGTGTCATTCGATATTTTAAGTGCTCACTAAAAACATGGGTTCATTTAATAATAATTTGGTGGGGGTTTTTTGGTGTTTTTTTGTTTTGTTTTTTGGGTTTTTCTGCCTACGTTTTAATTCTCGAAAAGCAAAACCTCATCTGCTCCTAAGAACATATGCTGCAGGTTTCCATCTGAGATAAAGCTATTTATTCTAGAGTCATGGAGGTTGTAAGTTCCAGAGTCACACATTGAAAAGAAAAAATGGGAAATTTCCCTAATTTTTAACATCTTATTTGAAATAAACTCCCAAAGGTAAAAAGGTGAGATTCATCTATATTTAACTAAAAATATCAAAAATCATTTCAGAATAAAAAAGTGATTTTTTTTAAAATTAAACATCGCTTCTAATTTATCTTTTTCTTTCTTTTCTCTTCTTCTTTCTCTCTCTGTCTCACTGAGGACTGAACCCAGGACCTTGCAAAAGATAAACAAGGACCAATGACGGACAACCTCAGCATTTTTAATTTTGTTTTGAGACAGGGTCTCTTTAGATTGTCCGAGGTGGCCTCAAAGCTGTGGTCCTCCTGCCTCAGCCTCCCAAGTGCTGGGAGACTACAGACATTTCCCACCATGCCTGGCTCAATATTCGCATTGCCCTAAATTATTTGCAATAGGAAAATTCTAGGGACTTAGTTTTTAAAAAAAAAAACAAAACAAAACTGACATATCATTAAATTAGGCAATTTTTACATGCAAGAAAATGAAGTTTATGTACAACTTATCATTAGAGCCGGGTGTGGTGGTGCACATGTGCAATCCCAGCACTCGGGAATCTGAGGCAAGAGAACCACCAAGTTCAAGGCCAGCCTGGACTACATAGAAAGTTCAGGGCCAGCCTGAATTACAAAGCGAGACCCTGTCTCAAAAAAATAAGTTATCATTACAAGTTTTTTTATTCTTCCTAAGGGTACTGCTATTCTAAAAACAAAGGAAGGAAAGGAGAGAGGGAGGGAACTCTTGAAAACCCACATACCTGCTCATGGTAGCCGGTACTAGAGCCGGTACTTCCCCCACAGGGCGCCTGCACCGGTGGAGGCCTTTCCACAGGGCAGACAGGCTCGCTGAAGGCAGGAGAAGCTGGCACAGCTGGGTGGGGAGGGTGGTGGTGGTGGTGGTGGTGGTGCTGGAAGTGATGGCCATGCTGCTGGAAGCAGCCTGTGTGCGCGTGCGCCAGGCCGTGGAGAGTCTGTGCTGGGCCTCCGCACGGCGAGTGCTGCGGACAGCAGGAGGGCAGCCTTGGCAAGGCAGGGGGACCGGGCTCTGTCACAGCACTAGATGCAGTCCTCCTTGATTCATCTACAAACACAAAACAAAAAAGGAGAATAATCAAATCATTATCTATTGCTGGATACAAATAAAAACCAAGAAATGTTCAGTAACTTCAAATCTTTGAAAATAAGATTTAATAGTATAGTGCCACACTCTAAAGATACATAAATTTTGAGGAGTGGTCTTCACAGGGTTTTCCTGAAATTCAAAATTCTTCAAGGAACTCATTATTTACCATTATACATAAATCAGGCAACAGATCAACTTTTCCTAATAAATACAAGTTATTAATTACCAACAAAATTGCATTTAAAAACTATGTGAGTCTTCCAACACATGCTACACAGCTAAGGATTTTATGAACTCTTAACACCACGACTCACACTCAAGTAAGGCAGGCCTGAAATCTCACTTTTTTAAGAGACAGCCACCAAACTCAGCAGCAAGTCAAGTCTTACTAACCACCAACCACCACTCTTTATTCTGGTGTCTTAAGTCAGAACTGACAGAATGTAAGAAGTGATAAGGATAGTGTTTGAAAAGAAAATGGCTCACCGTAATTAAAAAACCAGTGATGTGCTGTAGGAAAAACTGTATGGAGTCCAGTGGGCCTAGACTCCAATTCTGAGGTTCAGCATGTATTTAAGGGATAAAAGCATTAACAATGTAACTTCGAAATGAAAACTAACAAAAAACCCTTCACACACACACACACACACACACACACACACACACACACAGAAGAAGAAGGCTGAATTCAAAGTTCTTTCCAGTGTACATTTTGGTTTACAATTAAGTAGTTTATTTTCCTATAATCCAGGACCTATTTCTCAAATAGGCTTGCAACCCAAATTAAAGACAATTAAAGTGGGCTGGGTGCCACGTGGCTGTAATTCCAGTTACTTAGGAGGCTGAGGCAGGAGAATTTCAAGTTGAAGGTTAGCATGACAATTCAGTGAGATCATAATAAATAAAATTTCAAAATAAAATTTTAGCCAGCCATGGTGGCTCACACCTGTAATCCCAGCACTCAGGAGGCTGAGCCAGGAAGACG